>PISX010002770.1:0-151582 GCA_004024625.1 Mellivora capensis | reverse complement strand
CTATTTCTGGGCTCTCTATTCTGTTCCATTGATCTATGTGTCTGTTTTTGTGCCAGTACCATACTGTCTTGATGATGACAGCTTTGTAATAGAGCTTGAAGTCCGGAATCGTGATGCCACCAACTTTGGCTTTCTTTTTCAATATTCCTTTGGCTATTCGAGGTCTTTTCTGGTTCCATATAAATTTTAGGATTATTTGGATTATTTTTTTATATTTCTAAAGATTTTATTGAGTTATCTTATTGGTGCAATATTTTTCAACTAAATTTCCTGAAACTTCTATTAGAAAGTTTTTGTTATGGAAGTTTAAATGCTGAATTCTTTAATCTATCACCTAAATATTTGGGTTTATGTTAAGTTCAAACTTGACTTTTCAAAAATTCTTTAAAGGGGTGCCTGGGTGGCTCAGTGGGTTGAAGCCTCTGCCTTCGGCTCAGGTCATGATCCTGGGGTCCTGGGATCGAGTCCTGCTTCGGGCTCTCTGCTTGGTGGGGAGCCTGCTTCCTCCTCTCTCTGCCTGCCTCTCTGCTTACTTGTGATCTCTGTCTGTCAAATAAATAAATTTAAAAAAATTCTTTAAAAAATTCTTTATTTCTTGAGAATTTAATTATATCTTAATAATTTATACAATTTCTTCAAGAACTAAAATTCCTTATTGTATTTTAAGTGAAATTTAATTAAAGAAAGTGAGGAATGATTTACCTTTCAAAGGACCTATGTCTTTGAGTTATATCTGTATATATGTTAAAGTGTCTATTTATGGCTTATTATATATAAACTATTGTCAGAACTACATCAATTTTTGCCTTTAAGAAATTAACATCAAGGGGCACCTGGGTGGCTCAGTGGGTTAAGCCTCTGCCTTCCGCTCAGGTCGTGGTCCCAGGGTCCTGGGATCGAGCCCTGCATCGGGCTCTCTGCTCAGCAGGGAGCCTGCTTCCTCCTCTTTCTCTCTGCCTGCTGCTCTGCGTACTTGTGATCTCTCTCTCTCTCTCTCTGTGTCAAATAAAAATAAATAAATAAAAATCTTTAAAAAAACGAAATTAGCATCAAAATATGGGACTAGCTTGCTCATGAAAAATTCTGATTCCGTTCTCTGTTGTTATTAATCTAAGACAAGGGTCAGCAAACTTTTCCTGTAAAGGGCTAGATAGTAAATATTTCTTGGTTTTGTGGCTCATACCGTCTCAGTCTTAGGTACTCAGTTTTGCAACTGTGACATAAATGTAGCCATGACCAATATATAATCAAGTGAGCATGAATATATTCCAATAAAATTTTATTCATGAACACCAAAATTTCAATTTCATATGATTTTATTCTTCTTTTGATTTTTTTAAACCACTTAAAAATGTAAAAGCCATTTTTAGCTCATGGAGTATACAAACAACCAGGGGTTGAATTTGGTCTGTAGGCTGAGTTTGTGGCCTTCTGATACAAGACATTGGGTATATGTATGCATATTGACAGTGGCTCACTGTTGGCTATAGGTTTAATAGGAACCTGATGACTTCCTCATAGTAAACCATAACAATGCCATGATGTTTTTCTTGATTTGAAAAGAAAACCAGAACCTGAAAGAGAGAGAAGTACAGGGTACTAAAAACCATTGCGAATTTACTGTGAATTAACACTGTGTTCAGCATTTTATATATTTCATCTTATAGATTCACCATGCCCTGATGAAATACATAGTAGTATTACCTCTTGACACATGAGAAAAACTGAGGCTTAAGTAATGTTTTGAGGCCATACAACAAGTCAATGGCAGAATTAATCCAAGGCTGACCCAAAACCCTGAGATATTTGCACAATAACCACACTGGCCACAAGGACTCACCCAATGGGAATGCATACTATATACTAAAATGTAAATATATGTATACATACATATACATATATTTAGAGAGATAAAGGAGAGTGTCAGAAAATGAAATGTTTGGTTAGAACCTTGAGGTGGAATTCCAACAAATGGTCAGAAGAGGAAGACAGTCCAATTGTAGGGGTGCAAAGGTAATGAGAACATAGAAGCTGAAAATAGGCAGATGGAAGACCACTTTCAAACTCCCAGTGGACATGACATCTTTCATTTCATTCTTCTTCATTTATCTTCCTCTTCCCCTTTGTAATTTCTAGCCTTTATAGCCTGATGAAAATGGACTGGTTTACATTCTTCTTTTTACTAACTTGTCTGTTCTTGGCCCAGATTTTCAAAAGGTAAACACTTTGCTGCTATTCTGGCAATTCTGTGTCCCCTGGAAAAATTTCAGAAGGATCTTCTAATTTCCACCAGTTGTACTTGGCACTGTGCTATAATGAAAAACAAGGAGGCAACTGATAGAGGTTGTGTCTTTCACACCCATTGTCTTTTGTACTTTCTCAAAGTAGACACAGCCCATAGCTATTTAGATGATATGTAAATTATACTGGTCATAGTATTTGAGCTAAATAATAACTACTACACAGGTAGAGTGCATTTCATTAATGCAGCTATGCACCTTACACAGACTCTCTTTTTGTTGTATGGTGAACATGTTGAGAAAAACAACTCACATTTTCCTCTCAATAACTCAGTCTCATATTTAATGTGTGATTAGTTTTTAAGCATTTAAATTTTCTTTGTGCAAGAATCCCTCATAGCCAAAAGAGGTAAGGTTAAGACAATGAAGAAGTTAGCACAGAACATTTGCACTAGGGTCTAGAGTAAGTGTTAAAAAATTATATGAGAAAGTTATACAGTAACACATTTCATATGTCTTTGGGTTGACATTTTCTGCAATGTGCATGATTATTTAGGATAAAGAAAGAATAAAAGAATATGTGAAATAATATCTCACAAATGAAATCTATCATGTTAAAAGGTGTTTAATGCTTCGGGAGATGGAAAATATGGCTTTATAAGTGGAAGAGCACAGTCAAATGTATGCTTCTCAAGTCCTAATGTTTATTTAGGGAAAAGTAAGCAATTTTCATGGAGTCTTAAAGAGATAAGAGATCAATGGAGTTTTTGTTGCTACTAATGACTATTTTCCTAGATTTAGGGAATGTTCTGTTATAAATGTTAAATTATACGATGAAATGAAGAATGAGGAAATGGGAAATTCTTTATAGAAGTGTTGACTTTAATTCACAGTAGCATATTTTGAAATAGTAAGCTGGGGATTGTCTGTTTATAAAATTATCGTTGTAAGGTACCTTCAGCTATAGCTTGTTGAAGTAGCATATATTTGGAGAGCTACAGCCTTAAGTCTAACCCTTCTTTCCTAACTGATCTAAGGTGTTCCTACATCTTTGAACTGATGATTTATCCACATAACCTGCCCAGGCAGGACACACAAGGCAAGCTGTGAACTGCAGTACATGTTTTTGACATTTCTGTGCCCCTTTCTGCTTTATCTTTCTGCTTTTTCTCTTGCACTCTCTTCCTTAGTTCCTTGATTTCAGTCCTTGCTCCCTGAAGCTTTCATTTCAGGACTACCTTCAGTCATCACAGTTTTTCTCTCTCATTTGCCAAGACTTTTCTTTTCTTCTTGGTGTTAGCTCTGGTTTTAGTTTCAGCCTATGTATTCTCCACAAGGAAGAATCCTGTTTGCTTAAATAGGCATATTTTTTCAAATTCTGCTATCCCTTACCTTAGCACAGGCTTACACATGTGTTCATGGTTCTTTGCATCTAGATAGCAGTCTGCTTGTAGGTAAGAGTTCAGGCCAAGGGTTAATTTAAAGGCAGCAGAGGAAGAGTAGGGATGGTGATAGGTATATTTAAAGACAAAATTACAGACTGGTTTAGGGACAAGGGCAAATACAATTGACTGTTTCCAGAAGTAATACTCTTTTTTTAAGATTTTATTTATTTATTTGACAGAGAGAGAGAGAGAGAGAGAGAGATCACAAGTAGAGAGGCAGGCAGAGGAAGAGGGGGAAGCAGGCTCCCTGCTGAGCAGAGAGCCTGATATGGGGCTCAATCCCAGGACCCTGAGACCATGACCTGAGCTGAAGGCAGAGGCTTAACCCACTGAGCCACCCAGGTGCCCCAGTAATAATCTTTTATTAATCTCCTTTAATCTTTTTAATCTCCTTTTTTTTGCCTCTGTTAAGATCAATTTGACCTATTTCATCAAATGTTTCAGTTGAGTTTAACTCATTTTTCAGAATTCCCTCAAAGTCAGTGAAGTAATACTTTTATGTGCTTTCATTTTTTTTTTTTTGGTAATTTAAGTCTGTCCAAGACTTGACATCTTGTGCTTTTGTAATAACCGTAGTAGTTTCTAAATTAATTACAAGTCACTTGGCTCATTGCCTCCCTTGTACAGTGTTCTGTGGAGATGACATCAAGGTAAGGTTTTAACATCAAGAGGAAATAGGTTTCTTTAGATCAATTCCTTGAAAATGCACTGTTAATAAACTTATTCATATAATTCAAATAGTCCTATAAATTAGTATTTTTTTTTTGCCATCCTAAGGAGTCATTTATAATAGTCAAGCATCAGAGCATGGACTATAGAAACCTCATATATCACATTATATGAACCCCTTGAATTGGTCAGATGGCTCCAGGATTAAAATCTTGCTCCCATTCACTCTCCTATAGCCTTGATGCTTTTGATTTTTGACTCTCACACTCCTCAATCCATTATGCTAATCATTTTTTAATGCTTTCATAATCTCACTTCCTTGCGCAAGTTTCCATGGTATTTCCAAGGTACTGCTGACTGCTCCATTAAATGTGGACTTCCCTTCTTGTTGATTCTTATTTTCCACTCTTCCTTCATATAATACAACCATCACAGCACTGCACTTAGGTTTTCTCCTGTGTCTTTGCTTTTGTTGTTTATTCTATCTCTTATGTCTTCTCTCCTCTTCTACACCTTAACTGCATTCTCTGTACATAATTTTAAGTTCAACTCATGTCCTGTCTACATAAAGCCTTTCTTAAGAAACAAGCTCAACTTGATCAGTCTTTGATTTTTTATGCATATCCTTTTTACTTAAATAACTGGCAATTAATTATATACTTTTAATTTACTTGGATTATTTCACTAACTTGGGTTGTTTTCCTAACTTGATTGTAAATTTCTTACAGGTAAGGAGTTAAAGTTTTTGCTCTATGAACTCCTAAAATACTAGATATTATTAAGTTCTTAGAAGACTGTTCTTTCTAATGAAAATAAATGTGCTTTCTATTACTATATTAGGACAGCTAAAATTAGCTTAACTGCTAAGAATTTGCTACTTAATATGAAAAAAAATGTAGCTAATGATAGTGTCTGATTTGACAGTAACATTGTTAATGAGCCATTAAAACATAAAATGTACCATGTAATGCCATTTTAAGACATTGAATATTTAGTTTAGAAAGCTATTGTATGTTTTATGCCTTTAATTTTATGGTTAGGTATTGGTTTTGTGCTTTATGTAGATTTGTAATGTGCTGTAGTGGAAGACACAACGTGACAAAGAAATGAAAGTAGAAAGATAAGGCAAAATATATAATCAAGAGGGAGTAATGGCAGCTGAGGATAAAAGCAGAGAAGTCCAAGAGAAGAGATTCCCCCAATATTGGGGAATATTGCTAAATACCTTTAGAATTTTGATAATAGTCGACAGAAATATAAAGAGGTCAATCATATGTTTCTCTGTCTTCTAAGAAGATATAATAAGTACAAAGCAGTTTTTAGTCCCTGGATATGAAATAGGAAAAATAAAATAAGTAATTATAACTAAAGGCAATTCAACATACACAAAAGGAAACTAAGTTACCTAAAAGGCAGGTGGCTGCTAGACAGTATAAGCAACTCAATACAATACAACTCAAAACAATACAAATTTCCTATTTGTACTATACAAAGTTACAAATTTAGTGGCTCAGTACATCACCATTTATTACTTTCCTGGTACCAGATGTCATAAATCTAAAATTGGCATACAAGCTGTGTTCCTTCAGGAGGCTGAAGGAGAGAACCCATTTCCTTGGCTTTTATAGTTTCTAGGAGCAGCTTTTAGAAGCACATAACCTTGAACTTTGCCTCTGTTGTCCCATCTCCTTCTCTGACACTGACCCTCTTGTGTCTTCCTTAAGAGGGCCCCGTGATTATATTGGGTCTGCCTGGATAATCTAAAATAATCCCTCCATCTCAAGATCTTTCACTTCGTATTTTCAGAACTTCCTTTGCCATATAAATTAACACATTTATAGATTTCAGGGATTCAGACATCTGTAGGGGGACATTATTTTGGCTACCATGATTACGAGAGTATTAGGACCATAGCTCATTATCTTCTACATCTTCTACTCTAAGTACATGGGAAAGAGTGACACACACACAAAAATTCTTAAACCTGGAATTTTTAGACCATACTGTTAGTAAGTTCTTACCATATAGAGTGAAATGCTTTCCTCCAAATGAACCTAGGTTGAGCATTATTATGAGGAAAAATTTTCTGATATATTGTTCCTCATTTGTGAATTTTTTGTGCACACTTTTTGTGCACATGCTGATGCAAAAATGTTCAATATTCATTGTTCAATGAATATGCTATTTTTCTTCATATCCCACAAGCTTGTATAAAAGACAAATGCCTACATTTTTAAAATTCTATAAATATGTGCCACATATTTAAATGCAAATCTGGAATTTCTTTATATTTGTAGAATTTGGTGGATTTTCTAGTGGCATATAGAGGTAACATATTAACAAAACATTGTAGTGGTATTCAATGGACATTTTTATTAATAATGCAGATCTATGCTGTGGAAAATAGATCATAAAAAATTTAATTATTTTTTAATTACTGAGAGGAACTATCAAGATGCTACTGTGACTTGGCCACAATCAGGTACAGTTAGCAAGATTACATAAAAATAAATTAATTGGGGTACCTGGGTGGCTCAGTGGGTTAAAGCCTCTGCCTTCAGCTCAGGTCATGATCCCAGGGCCCTGGGATCGAGCCCCACCTCGGGCTCTCTGCTTAGCAGGGAGCCTGCTTCCTCCTCTCTCTCTCTCTCTCTCTCTCTCTCTCTCTCTCTGCTTGCCTCTCTGCTTATTTGTGATCTCTGTCTGTCAAATAAATAAATACATAAAATCTTTTAAAAAAATTAATTAATCGACATTGATTGTCCACTTGTGTTTAGCAGAATCTGAAGCTTTTTGGGGAACACAAAATGAATGTAAACATGATCAATCTATTTAATACCAATCTATGTAATATATACCAATCTATATATACTCATGTAAACTAAATGTAAGTAGAAATTGGGAGATGAGCACAATTGTCTTGGGTTAGAAGAGTTAGGAAAATTCTAGAGGATATTTTAAATTAAGCCATACAGGTGCATTGGATAGGCAAAAATGACACTATTGGTCATGACAATGTACCCATGACAAATGACACCATGACAATATATGGTCTCCCCATCCATATATGCCTTGAGGTGTTGAGGGGCAATGAGGGAGATTTCTGTCTACTTTCTTTTCACTGATATACCAGCTACCCAGAACAATGTCTGGTAGTCAGTTATTGAATTTTATTGAATGAATTACTTGAATTCATTTTCTATGTGATATTTTTATAAAAAATAAACTTTAAATTTAATGTTTTAGTATAAGGGATATAACATTAATTTGATGCTATACGAAATTAGTTGTTTTCTTTTCCCCTAGGTGTACTAAGAGTGTACTTTTCACCTAGGTGTACTAAGAGATAAGGAGTTGGGTTTCATGTTTTCTTTAACAGAGACCGAAGAGTAGGGAAGCTGTGAGACACTGAACTGTCCACTCAGAATTAGAAAGATGACTCTGTTCAGACTCTTTTATAAAGACCAAACCATCCCCAGACTCTCTAAGGCAGACAGAAACCTTTTCTAGATAAAAGCTTGTTCCTTAAAAATAAGAAGCAGAATATTTGAATAATTTTTCATGATATACTTGTGAATTTATTCTTTTTTTCTATTTTTCCTTTGAAATGTCAAGATGACTCAGTAAATGAATTAGTTCTTCGCAGGGAAGTGCAATTTTCAATTAAGTTCATATGCAAAATATTGAGTTGCTAATAATAAGTTACTTTAAAGAGCTAATGAAATTTGCAGCTGATATAAAGATCTGCCATTGTGGTATTTCCAGGACTTAGTTCAATAATCCAGACCTAGGGGATTTTTTTTGTAACTTAATTATTAGACAAGCTAATTTAGAAATAATATTTGTGGTGATTTTTGATACTGTTTGAAAATTATCCTACTTGCACCTACCAAACATTATGGACCCAAACAGATTGACAATCATAGATGTTTTGCTTATTATAAAATGTCTTATTTTATATGATAGCGGAAAATTTTAGTTCCCTTATTTTTTTTCTTGCAGCAGCTACTCCCCAGTTAGTGATCTAAAATAATTCATAAGTTTTCATGACATAAAACTCAAGAAAAAAGTTTGGTCTGCAACCAGGAGTTTGGAGAAAATTAGGAGAAAACCAAAGATTTTTGTAAAGGTAGAGATAACATATGAGATATTTATTTTCTTGGATCTTTAGGAATAGAAGCTAATGTAGAAATCAGAGGGGCATGCCATATATCCAAGACTCAGCTTTTGTGAGTGTTGCTTAAGCATGTAGGACAATATCGTTTTGTATTTTACCTATTCGTTTAGAGCTGTACCATAAATAAATTGGCTCATGGAGATGGAGATGGAAGGGTGAGCCATTAACCTGTGCTTGGAGTCCTATCGATTTTTTTTTTTTTTAGAGTGAGATTGAGAGAGCGTGAGTGAGGGGGGAGGGGCAAAGAGAGAGGGAAAGAGAATCTTATGCACGCTCTGCACCAGAGCCAAGATTCAATCTCACAACCCTGAGCCACAACCTGAGTCGAAATCAAGAGTTACACACTCAACTGACTGAACCACCCAGGCATTCTAGTCCCATGAATATTAATAGTTGATGCAAGCAACTTTATGTTTCTCATCTTATAACTGCATCTAACCACTTTAGATTGACACTAATCCTATAAGACTGGAGTCAGCCAAATTGTCATGGATGTCTGTGGACATAAGGCAGAATGGAAAATTCAGAGTAACATTGCATTTCTAGTCAAGTGGTAATGTGTCCTCATTATTTCTATGCTTCTAGTTAATAGGACTATGAACAAGTTCTATTAGGGGTGTTGCCTCAATTCCCAAGTATTGCAAGTTAGGTTTTCTGGAGCAGGTGTTAAGATGAATTTGGGGCTTGAGATATTTCCTAGACATGAACACCTGAGGAAAAAGAAAGAGAAAGGAGAATTGAGTTGAGGAAGAACTTGAACTGTAGTGCAAACCCAGCACAGCTTTGGTTGACCAGGCTGAAACTCAGGAGAGAATGCTGCAAATCAGAATCCCCTTCGACTGGCTACAATCCTTGTGCCTTTATTCCTCTACCTTGTGTACTTAGTCACTGAATATGGACTGTCAAGTCCCAAAGAAGCATGGTATTAAGCAGGGTGGCTTTCTGTAGCTGGAGCAGAAAATTCTGTAAAGGAGGTGACATCTGGAGACAATCTACAGATCCTGTGCACCCTAGTTAGGTGAATCCTCTTTCAAGGGCAGCATATTTGCCTTTCTGCCACCCTGAAACCAGTAAGTGGCAGATTGTAGTGTAGGATTGGGGTAGGCATTTTGTATGGATGGTAATGGATGAATCATAAAACACTGGGTGTGGTGCATAAACAATGAATTTTGGAACACTGAAAAAAAAACAAAATTAAAAAAAAAGAAAAACTCATAAGATGATATAAGATTTAACATTGTGCAAAGCTACAATTGTGCCCATATGAGGCCCAAGGTCAAATTCTCAGGAGGCTCTAGAACCAAACCAAACACATGTAACTGTAAGTGCTTAACTTGCAAAACATAAATGGCAGTACCTCCATTAATGGACCTCTGAGTTTTGTTTGTGTAGAATCTGAGTCCCTTTTTTCTTGAGAACAGAACATTCATTTTGCTTTGGAAAACTACTATTCTCCTTTTGTGGTCATACGCTCTGCTGTCTCTTGGCCTGGAAGTAAGCACCCGAACTCAGCTCAACCAATTGGGTGCATTTTCCCTAGACTTTGAATACAAAAATAGAAAAGAAATAGCTGAGGCTGATTCAAGGTGGAAACTGCCTGAAGAAATTGCCCTCAAGCTCAGTGCTTCCTTAGCTCTTACCCTGCTTGAGACTGAAGTATTATAGTTTGGCTTTGATTCTGTGACCTATGTAGTAGTATTCCAATAAATTCCTTATTTTTGTCCTTGAGTTACCCAGAGTTACTTTGGATTGCTTACAAAATAAACCTTTACCAATTATACCGAAGCTACTCTAAGAAAATAGTAATTAATATTATTATGATAATTATAATGTGTTATAAGCTGATTTTCTACATGGAATGCTGGAGGAACCAGCACATTCATTTTCTTGGGGTTTTTTTTTGTTTTTTTGTTTGTTTGTTTGTTTGTTTGTTTTTAGAGCTCTCCACCAAATAATAAATTCAGTTCCACATTGGAAAGGGGTAATGATAATGGTGGATGGTGTAGAATATAAAGGAATAAATGAGGGAAAACAAGGAGAAAGCTAAGTTGAGGAAATAATTTTAATTCATTATAAGTATGAATTTTCGATCAAAAGAGCTGTCCAAAATAGATCTGGGGAGGTAATGAATCCTTACTAATCCTTGTGGGGAGGAAAAAATAAAGGAGAAAAATGTCTTGTTTGTATGACTGTTGATGAGGATAGATTCCCCTTCAATTTTCCCATCACAATATATTCCACTATCATTGTACTTACTTGTGAGGGAAATGAACCTTTATGAATCACTCTGCTCAGATAATAATTCACCTATTCTTTCAGCTCATGTTCTCAGGAACACTGGCTTGTCAACAGAGGTAGCATTATGTCAAGAAGCTCCCCAAGAGGTATATAGGACAGTCGCCTTATCATCTTGATATATGTCTTTACAGTTAGAGAAGCACTGTCTTATCCAGAAAGGCATGTTTCTAGAAGAGCTGGATATGAAGGGGATTATTGAAACCCATGACTAATTTCTTTGCTTCACTATTTTGTACTACAGCATTTTAAGAATGACTTCCAAATTTGCCATGGTGGATTTGATCACTTTTCCAGAGCAGTGATGTTATGGAATATTGCAGCTTCACAGATATTGCAAAATATCAGGCTGAAATTTATAATAGATATAATATAAAGCAATAGAAAATAAATATTTTAACATGCTGTTTTATTGTTCATGACAAGAAATACAAGAGCTTTTATAGAGAAAGTTCCTAATTTAACTACCCCTTCACACTAAATTTCATATGTTACACATTTGACTTTGGCCAAAAAGTAAACACAGAAAGTTCTTTGGCTTAAGAAACATAATATGGAATGAAATAAACAGGCTTTACTTTATCTTATTTATATGAACTATTTCTGCCATAAGTTAACACTTTTAAAAATCTAAACATAAATTTAATTTAAAAACATTTCTGTAGCATTTTCCAAATGCCAAGCACTGCAACAGCTCTGTGACATAGATACAATTATATCTTCTTTCACAAATGAGAAAACTGAGGTGCATATATATACCATTCCTCAGAAACAAACCAGAAAACAGAGAAATGTCTCAAAAAATCAGTGGTTGGGCAGAATTTGTAGCAATAGTATACTTTGTTGGTTTGTATGGATTGAGAAATACCCATAAAGATCACACAGGTACTAAGTAGCAGGCCATAATTTGAAAGCAGAGAGGGCCATCCAAAATCCAAGCATTTATTCTTTATTGCTATTTATCATACATCACCAATTCTAAACAGATAGCTGTGTTTCCTACTTGGTGTGGCATCCGTCATATTTACCCCCTGTTCAACTGTTGTTGTTCATGTGCTTTCACTATCATGGTTTCTTGAAAACATCCTTTCTTTCCCTTAACTTAATTCCATTCAGTGCCCATTTCAATCCTAGTGCCTTCATAAAGCCATTCTTGACAACCATAGCTAATATTGAGTTTGTCCTTCTTTTCACTGTTGAAGCTAGAAGAGTTTGTACCTGACTACTGCCACTGCTGAACACCTAACCCTTTTAACAGCAAAAAGCAATACAGGGCTCCAACATGGCACCTTTCTCAAGGGCAACCAGCCAGCCTCCTTATTATTTAGTGACTGCATTGGACACCTCCAAGAGGGAAGAGATAGTAACTTGCCCTCAGTGGAACAGACTCAAATTCTGGATGTATGTTTGGCTTCTCTGCCCCAAATACATTTACTAGTATCAACATCTATGATATTACTTTTGTTTTATTCCTAGGACATGCCTATGACCAAAGTACTCATTTCACACTAAAAGAAGTGTGCTAAGGGGCTCGTGCCCATGAAATTGTCTGGTCTTATTTATGCACTCCAACAGCATAAAGTAAGTGGCCTGATAGAATGATAGAATGGTCTATCAAAAACTTAATCACAATGCAGTTTAGAGATTAGATACTTTAAAAAAGTGAGATTTTATCTTATAGGGTATGGAATATGTTATGAGTCTGTGACCTATATATCATGTCATTTTTTTCTATAGTTAGAATATATGTTTCCAGAAATCAAGGATGGAAGATGGAGTGACATCACTCACTATTTCACTTACTAACCCTTTTGAGAATTTTTATATATCTTGCCATAGCTTGGACTCTACTGGTTTGAATTTCTTACTTCCTGAGAGAAAAATGCTTTCACTAGGGGCACAATGATTTCAATGAAGTAGAAGTTGAGACTGCCACCTGACCGTTTTGTGCTTCTCCCTTTAGTGAACCAATAAGCACATTATAGCACTGACTGGCATGATTAATCTTGATACAGAGGAGTAATTGAGTCACCACTACTAATGGAAGCTAGAGGAATACATCAGTGAGCCCAGAAGATTATCTGTGATGCCTCCAGGCCCAGTGGCAAAAGTTAGTGAAAAATTATAACAACCCCTATATAGGACCGCTGAGGATTCAGATTTTTTAAAAATAAAAATTTGGGCTACCACAGATGCTGCCAGAGACAAAGGGTGTATGGAGTTGATAGCTGAATAAAGAAGTTTAAGAAAAACAACAATTATAGCTTTGTGACCAGTTACAAAATGAGAGCTTCATCGGTGTGCATATTTTATTATATATGTGTGTACTTGAGTATATATACATGTTTATATGTGTTTGTTTGTATGTCTTTACTGATTTCTACCTTTTCTTCCCACCTCATTTCCTTGACTATTTTAATTACGGCTTGGTGGTAGTGGCTTGCTTCAAAATTTAGTCCCAGGTTACAGAATATTCAGGTTGGACTGTGACTGAAATAGAGGAGTAATGAACTTCGCTAGAGAGGTATAAACTGTTGTCAGAATATATGATAGTTTGGGTTTTGTACCTTCTCCTTAGGGAGAAGGTGACAGTTATTTCATTTATAGAAATGTATTTGCAACTTGTTATATAGAAACATAAAATTGGTACTGTTTTGATGGGATGAATTGTGCTCTAAACTCACTCTTACATTCTCTGGAGATGCTGAGCCTGATATTCTGAAAACTACTTTCTCCTTTGTCAGCTGACTCCTGTGAGTTCATCCAATCAGAAAAACTGGAGGAAAGTGGAAAGACAGGAAGAAAAATCTTATTCCTGTCAGTATTCAGACCAAGTTCCCAACACTCCTCTCTGAGTTCCTGCTGTCCTAACATTATCCCGATGTATTAATTAGGTTTCTACAGAGGAATAGAACCTATAGGATGTGCATATATTCAGAGAGAGATTTATATTAAGGAGTTTCTTATGTAGGTATGGAAGCTTGGCAAATTCAAAGCCTGACAGAGTAGGCTGACAGTATGGAGACTCAAGGAAGAATTGCAGTTTAAGTACAAAAGCAAGTCCACTGGAAGAATTCTTTCTTCACAGAGGAGGTTAATCTTTGTTCTGTTAAGACCTTCAGTTGATTGAATGAGGCCAGCTCATCCTATAAATCTGCTTTACTCAAAGTCTACCACTTTAAATGTTAATCTCAACCAAAAGCACAGTGTCTTAGTCAGCTTGGGTGCTATGACAAAAAAATCCTACACTTGGTGGCTTAACCAACAGAAATTTATTTTCTCATTGTTTCAGAAGGCTGGAAGTATAAGATCAAAATTCTGGCTGTTTCATTTTGTGGTGCAAGCTCTCTTCCTGGCTTTTAAATGGCCACCGTCTGTGTCTTCACATGTCAGAGAGAGATCTCTTCCTGTTCCTCTTCCTATAAGGCTATCAATCCCAACCTTATGAACTCATTTAATCTTAAGTACCTCCTAAACGCTATTTGCAGATAGAGTTACATTCGGGGTTAGAACTTCAACATATTAATGGCCAGGTTGGGGGTGAGGGACACAATTTAGTCCATAGTATTCCCCGTGCCCTACAAATTCATGTCTTTTATTTCATGCAAAATACATTCATTCTGCATAAACATCTTCCAGAATCTTTTTAAATTTTTAGAAAGGTTTCTATTTAAATTCCAGTTAATTTACATACAGTATAATATTAGTTTCAGGTGTACAATATAGTGATTTGGCACTTCAATACAACACCCAGTGCTCATCACAAGTGCACTCCTTAATCACCATCACCTTTTTTTTTTTTTAATTTCTTTTCACTGTAACAGAATTCATAGTTTTTGCAACACACCCAGGGCTCCATGCAATGCGTGCCGTCCATAATACCCACCACCTGGCTCCCCCAACATACCACCCCCCGCCCCTTAAAAACCCTCAGGTGGTTTTTCAGAGTCCATAGTCTCTCATGGTTCATCTCCCCCTCCAATTTCCCTCAACTGCCCTCTCCTCTCCATCTCTCCATGCCCTCCGTGTTATTTGTTATGCTCCGCAAATAAGTGAAACCATATGATAATTGACTCTCTCTGCTTGACTTATTTCACTCAGCATCATCTCTTCCAGTCCCATCCATGTTGCTACAAAAGTTGAGTATTCATCCTTTCTGATGGAGGCATAATACTCCATAGTGTATATGGACCACTTCTTCCTTATCCATTCATCCATTGAAGGGCATCTTGGTTCTTTCCACAGTTTGGTGACCGTGGCCATTGCTGCTATAAACATTGGGGCACAGATGGCCCTTCTTTTCACCACATCTGTATCTTTGGGGTAAATACCCAGTAGTGCAATTGCAGGGTCATAGGGAAGCTCTATTTTTAATTTCTTAAGGAATCTCCACACTGTTCTCCAAAGTGGCTGCACCAACTTGCATTCCCACGAATAGTGTAAGAGGGTTCCCCTTTCTCCACATCCTCTCCGACACACGTTGTTTCCTGTCTTGCTAATTTTTGCCATTCTAACTGGTGTGAGATGGTATCTCAATGTGGTTTTAATTTGAATCTCCCTGATGGCTAGTGATGATGAACATTTTTTCATGTGTCTGGTAGCCATTTGTATGTCTTCGTTGGAGAAATGTCTGTTCATATCTTCTGCCCATTTTTTGATATGATTATCTGTTTTGTGCGTGTTGAGTTTGAGTTCTTTATACATTCTGGATATCAACCTTTTGTCTGTACTGTCATTTGCAAATATCTTCTCCCATTCCGTGGGTTGCCTCTTTGTTTTGTTGACTGTTTCTTTTGCTGTGCAAAGCTTTTGATCTTGATGAAGTCCCAGAAGTTCATTTTCGCTTTTGTTTCCTTTGCCTTTGGAGACATATCTTGAAAGAAGTTGCTGTGGCTGATATCAAAGTGGTTGCTGCCTATGTTCTCCTCTAGGATTCTGATGGATTCCTGTCTCACGTTGAGGTCCTTTATTCATTTTGAGTTTATCTTTGTGTACGGTGTAAGAGAATGGCCGAGTTTCATTCTTCTACATATAGCTGTCCAATTTTCCCAGCACCATTTATTGAAGAGACTGTCTTTTTTCCACTGTATATTTTTTCCTCTTTTGTCGAAGATTATTTGACCATAGAGTTAAGGGCCCATATCTGGGCTCTCTACTCTATTCCACTGGTCTATGTGTCTGTTTTTATGCCAGTACAACGCTGTCTTGGTGAGCACAGCTTTGTAGTAAAGCTTGAAATCAGGCAACATGATGCCGCCAGTTTTGTTTTTCTTTTTCAACATTTCCTTAGCAATTCAGGGTCTCTTCTGAATCCAAACAAATTTTAGGATTATTTGCTCCAGCTCTTTGAAAAATACCGATGGAATTTTGATCAGAATGACATTAAAAGTATAGATTGCCCTAGGTAGTATAGACATTTTAACAATGTTTATTCTTCTGATCCAAGACCATGGAATGGTCTTCCATCTTTTTGTGACTTCTTCAATTTCTTTCATGAGTGTTCTGTAGTTCCTCCAAAACAGATCCTTTACCTCTTTGGTTAGGTTTATTCCCAGGTATCTTATGGTTTTGGTGCTATAGTATAGGGAATTGATTCTCTAATTTCCCTTTCTGTATTTTCATTGTTAGTGTATAAGAAAGCCACTGATTTCTGTACATTGACTTTGTATCCTGCCACATTACTGAATTGCTGTATGAGTTCTGGTAGTTTGCGGGTGGAGTCTTTTGGGTTTTCCATATAAAGAATCATGTCATCTTCAAAGAGAGAGACTTTGACTTCTTCCTTGCCAATTTGGATACCTTTTATTTCTCTTTGTTGTCTGATTGCTCTTGCTAGGACTTCTAATACTATGTTGAACAAGAGTGGTGAGAGTGGGCATCCTTGTCGTGTTCCTGATCTCAACGGGAAGGCTGTGAGCTTCTTCCCATTGAGGATGATGTTTGCTGTGGGTCATTCATAGATAGATTTTATGAAGTTCAGGAATGTTCCCTTATCCCTATACTTTGAAGCGTTTTAATCAGGAACGGATGCTGGATTTTGTCAAACTACTTTTCTGTATCAATTGCGAGGACCATGTGGTTCTTCTCTCTTCTCTTACTGATTTGTTCTATTACACTGATTGATTTTTGAATGTTGAACCATCCTTGTAACCCAGGGATGAATCCCACCTGGTCATGGTGGATAATCTTTTTAATGTGCTATGGGAGCCTGTTTTCTAGGATCTTGTTGAGAATCTTAGCATCCATATTCATCAGTGATATTGGTCTGAAAATCTCTTTTTTGGTGTGGTCTTTGCCTGGTTTTGGGATCAGGGTAATGCTGGCTTCATAAAAAGAGTCTGGAACTTTTCCTTCTGCTTCAATTTTTTGAAACGCTTCAGGAGAACAGGTGTTATTTCTTCTTTGAAAGTTTGGTAGAATTCCCCAGGGAATCTGTCAAGTCCTGGGCTCTTGTGTTTTGGGAGGTTTTTGATCACTGCTTCAATCTCGTTACTAGATATCGGTCTATTCAGGTTGTCAATTTCTTCCTGGTTCAATTTTGGAAGTTTATAGTTTTCCAGGAATGCATCCATTTCATCTAGGTTGCTTAACTTATTGACATATAACTGTTGATAATAACTTCTGATGATTTTTTCTACTTCCTTGGTGTTAGTTGTGATCTCTCCCTTTTCATTAATAATTTTAATAATTAAGGCCTTCTCTCTTTTCTTTTGGATTAGTGTGGCCAATGGCTTATCGATCTTATTGATTCTTACAAAAAACCAGCTTCTAGTTTCATTGATACGTTCTACTGTATCTCTAGTTTCTACCTCATTGATCTCTGCTCTAATCTTGATTATTTCCCTTCTTGTATGTGGAGTTGGTTTAATTTTTTGTTGATTCTCCTCTTCTTTAAGGTGTAGAGACAGTTGGTGTATTCTGGATTTTTCAATTTTATTGAGGGAGACTTGGATGGCTATGTATTTCCCCCTTAGGACCACCTTTGCTGTATCATAGGTTTTGGACCGAAGTGTCTTCATTCTCATTGGTTTCCATGAATTGTTTAAGTTCTTCTTTGATCTCCTGGTTGATCCACGCATTCTTAAGCAAGGTGGTCTTTAGCTTCCAGGTGTTTGAGTTCCTTCCAAACTTTTCCTTGTGGTTGAGCTCCAGTTTAAAAGCATTGTGATCTGAGAATATGTAGGGAATAATGTAGTCTTTTGGTATCAGTTGAGTCCTGATTTTTGACCCAGTATATGGTCTATTCTGTAAAAGGTTCCATGTGCACTTGAGAAGAATGAGTATTCTGTTAT
The DNA here is from genome assembly GCA_004024625.1 of Mellivora capensis. Taxonomy (NCBI): domain Eukaryota; kingdom Metazoa; phylum Chordata; class Mammalia; order Carnivora; family Mustelidae; genus Mellivora; species Mellivora capensis. The sequence goes on along the minus strand of PISX010002770.1, from coordinate 133,464 downwards.
TTTAGGGTGGAATGTTCTGTATATAGCTATGAGGTCCATCTGGTCCAATGTGTCATTTAATGCTTTGTTTCGTTATTGATTTTCTGCATGGATGATCTGTCTATTACTGAGAGAGACGTGTTAAGATCTCCTACTATCAATGTATTCATATCAATATGACTCTTTATCTTAATTAATAGTTTTCTTATGTAATTGGCTGCTCCCATATTGGGGGCATAGATATTTACAATTGTTAGATCATCTTGGTGGGTAGGATGATGTAGTTCCTGCTGTATCTCTGACTATGGTCTTTAGTTTAAAGTCTAATTTATCTGATATGAGAATCGCCACTCCGGCCTTCTTTTCAGGCCCACTGGCATGAAAGATACTTCTCCATCCCTTCACTGTCAATCTGGGTGTATCCTTGGGTTCAAAATGGGTCTCTTGTAGAGAACATAAGGACAGAAAGGCTGATAAAAGTATATGGCAAGAGAAGAAAAAAATATATACATATATATGTAGAAGCAAAACAAACAAAAAAAGAACCTTGTCAAAAAGAACCCCAAGTATAAGATTTATATACTACCAGGACTAACACAAATACACAGAAACACTGGCAGAAGAAAAAGATGGGAGAGTGGTTATAAATTCTCAGTGCAGGTGAGTGAGGAAGGTTATTTCGACTCTTCCTGGATGTATCTTGATATCTTTGTTAAAGGACTCAACTTTCCTAAGATAATGGGGGATTAAAAATGTGTTTACCTATAGGGGTAGCATTGATTGGTGAGAGGGGATTACCTCGAAGTTTAAATCTATATGAATATTAAAAAATAAAAATAAAGAAAAGAATGAACTAAACTAAAGTAAAATTTAAAAAAATTTTAAAAAATAGAAAAGCAAAAGAATAACACAGGTATATGTATCAAAAAGTTCAGGTTAAAAGGTTATTATGGAATTTGATGTACTGGACATCTCACTGTGATGGTAAATAGGCTAAAAAAAACACTATATAAAAAATAAAAAAATAAAAAAATTTAAAAATGAACCAGAATAGTGGGAACGAATTACAAATAAAAGTTGTATCTTTTTGAAGTAGTGGTGGTTGTTCTCTTGTTGTTCCCCCACCCCCTGTTGGCTTTCTGGGGGAGGGGCCTACCACGTGGATTTTCAGGCAGTGTTTCCTGAGTTAAGTCCTCCTGCTCCCCTCAAGGGGGTGGGCTCTGAGGAAACCGATTTTTCAGGCTTTTGTTCTCTGGAGGTTTTTATGTTTGTTCATTTGTTTTCTCTCCTCTTGGCAGCTCTTTTTGGTTTTTGGAGGTTTAGAGGAAAGCAAACTGCACCCAGACCTCGCTCTCAGAGAGAAGCCTCAGTCTGTTCCCCTCTGGGTGCTGCAGAACACATAAGTTCCCCCTTGGCCACTGGCAGAGCACATTCCCAGTCACAGTCCCTGGGTACACAGGGACTCTGGCTTGTACCCTAAACCACAACAGCAGCAGCTGTCTGGGCAGCTTCAGACCGCCAGAGAGGTCCTAAGCAGAGATCGCACACTGAGATTTTCCCACTGGCCCGGGCTGAGAGTGCTCAGACTTTCCCGGTCCAAGAGTGCCGGGCTGGCGCTTCCGCGCACCTCTCTCAGGGGAGGGTGTGGGGCGCATCTCAGGCTCTGATAGCGCAGGGTGACACACACGTGGGGACTGGAAAAAGGCTGTTTCTGCTGGCTGGCGGGGCTCCCATGCTTTGGGCGCTCTTGCTGGAGGCTCAGGGACCAAGATCTGGTTTCTCTACTGCACTCTCTCTGGCTCAGCGCCAGGGGTGGCTGTCCCTAACAGTCCCAATTCCCACAATTTCACCCCACGATCCTTTGCTCTTTTTGAGTGCTTTCTACAGACTTCAAGTTAATGCTGGTCTCCAGATGCAGGGGACTCTCATTTTGGGGTATTACTTTCCAATGGGTCACTTCTGGTGGCTCCCTCCCCTTTTGCTTATCTTCCAATACCAGTCCAGCGTTCCCACTCTGCTTTACCTGCCCACTGCGTCTTCTGCCCCTGTAGAGATCCAGACGTGTATAATTCTGATCTCAGGCTGATTTCATGGGTGATCGGAGTTCCTTGGTAGGTTATCAGCTCATTTTAGGGTACATGTTGAGATGGTGCCTCCTCCTAGTTCCTCGCCATCTTGTCCCTCCCCTCCCCATCACCTTTTATCCCCATCCCCCTTTCCCACCCACTTCCTGTCTGGTAACTACAAGTTTGTTCTCTATAGTTAAGAGTGTTTCTTGATTTACCTCTCTCCCTTTTTCCCCCCTTTGCTTATTTGTTTTGTTTCTTAAATTCCATATATGAATGAAATCATACGGCATTTGTCTTTCTCTGATTGACTAATTTCACTTAGCATTATTCTGTCTAGCTCCATCCATGTCATTCCAAATGATAAGATTTCATTCTTTTTATGATTGATATTCATATAATATGACTAATATATATATATATATCCCACCTCTTCTTTTTTTATTTATTTAATTTTTTAATTTACATATAATATACTATTAGCCCCAGGGGTACAGGTCTATGAATTGCCAGCTTTACACACTTCACAGCACTCACCATAGCACATATCTTCCCCAATGTCCATAACCCCACCACCCTCTCCCTACCCCTCTCCCCCCGGCAACCCTCAGTTTGTTTTGTAAGATTAAGATTATGGTTTGTCTCCCTCCCAATCCCATCTTGTTTCATTTATTCTTTTCCTACCCCCCACACCCCCCAGGTTGCATCTCAACTTCCTCATATCATATCCCACCTATTCTTTGTCCACTTATCAGTTGATGGACACTTGGGCTGTTTCCATAGTTTGGCAGTTATAGATAATGTTTCTATAAACATTACAGTGCGTGTATCCCTTTTAATTAGTATTTTTGTATTTTTTGGGTAAATACCTAGTGATGTAATTCCTGAAACATTGGGTAGTTCTATTTTAATGTTTTGAGGAACCTCCATACTGTTTTCCAGAATGGCTGCACCAGTTTTCATTCCCACCAACAGTGTAGGTGGGCTCCTTTTTCTCCACATCTTTACCAACACCTGTTGTTTCTTGTGTTGTTGATTTTAGCCATTCTGACAGGTGTGAGGTGATAGCGTCTTGTAGTTTGGGTTTGTATTTATTTCCCTGATGACCAGTGATATTGAGCATCTTCTCATGTGCCTATTGGCCACCTGTGTGTTTCTTTAGAAAAATGTCTATGCATGTCTTCTCTCCATTGTTTAAATTGGATTATTTGGTTTTGGGGTGTTGAGTTTTATAAGTTCTTTATATATTTTGGATACTAACCCTTTATCAGATATATCATTTGCAAATATTGTTTCCCATTCCTTAGGTTACCTTTTAGTTTTATTGATTGTTTCCTTCACTGTTCACAAAATTTTTATTTTGATGAAGTCCCAGCAGTTTATTTTTGCTTTGTTTCCCTTACCTCAGGAAACATATCTAGAAGGAAATTCCTGTGCACTATGTCAAACAGGTTACTGCCTGTGCTCTTTTCTAGTTTCTGTGGTTTCAGGTCTCACATGTAGATCTTTCATCTGTTTTAATTTTATTTTTGTGTTTGGCATAAGGAAGTGTTCCAGCTTCATTCTTTTGCGTGTTGCTGTCCAGTGTTACCAACACCATTTGTTAAAGAGACTGTCTTTTTCTTATTGGATATTCTTTCCTGCTTTGTTAAAGATTGACCATATAGTTGTGGGTTCATTTCTGGGTTTTCTGTTCTGTTCTATAGATCAGTATATCTTTTTTTTTTTTTTTTTTTTTTGCCAGTACCATACTGTTTTAATCACTACAGCTTTGTAATATTACTTTAAGTCCAGAATTGTGATGCTTCTAGCTTTGATTTTCTGTTTCAAGATTGCTTTGGCTATTTGTGGTCTTTTGTGGTTCATTCAAATTTTAGGATTATTTGTTCTAGCTCTGTGAAAAATGCTGTTGGTATTTTGATAGGGATTGCTTTGGGTAGTATAGACATTTTAATAATATTTTCTCTTCCAATCCATGAGCATGGAATATCTTTCCATTTCTTTATGTCATCTTCAGTTTCCTTCATTCGTGTTTTATACTCTTCAGAGTAGAGGACTTCCACCTCTTTGGTTAGGTTTATTCCTAGGCATCTTATTGTTTTTGGTGCAATTGTAAAAGTGGTCAATTCCTTAATTTCTATTTCTGGTGCTTCATTATTGGTGTATAGAAATGCAAAAATTTCTGCACATTGATTTTGTATCCTACAACTTTACTGAATTTGTTTATTAGTTCTAGCAGTTTTTTGATGGAGTTTTTTGGGTTTTCTATATAGAGTATCATGTCATCTGCAGATGGTGAAATTTGACTTCTTTATGATTCATATGCCTTTTATTTCTTTTTGTTGTCTGATTGTTGTGGCTAGGACTTCTAGTACTATGTTAAATAACAATGATTAGAGTGGATGTCCTGTCTTTTTCCTGATTGAAGAAGCTATTAGTAGTGGGTTTTTCATGTATGGCCTTTATGATGTCAAAGTATGTTCCCTCTAAACCTACTTTGTTGAGAGTTTTTATCATGATTGGATGTTGTACATTGTCAAATGCTTTTCCTGCAATGATTGAAAGGATCATAGGGTTCTTATCTTTCCTTTTGTTAATGTGTATATCATGTCAATTGATTTGGGAATGTTAAACCACCTTTGTAACCAAGAAGTAAATCTCATTTTATTGTGTGAATGATATTTTTAAATGTATTTTTAGATTTTGTTTGCTAGTATTTTGTCAAGAATTTTTGTAGCCATGTTCATCAGGGATATTGGCCTGTAGTTGTCTTTTTCAAGTAGAGTCTTTATCTGGTCTTGGCATCTGGGTAATGCTGGCCTCATAAAATGAATTTGGAAGTTTCCTTTTCTACTTTTTGGAATAGTTTGAGAAGAATAGGTATTAACTCTTCTTTAAATGTTTGGTAGAATTGGCCTGTGAAGCCATGTGGCACTGGACTTGTGTTTGTTGGGAGTTTTTGGATTACTGATTAAATTTCTTTGCTGGTTTTGGATCTGCTCAAATTTTCTATTTCTTCCTGTTTCAGTTTTGGTAGTTTATATGTATCAAGAAATTTGTCTAGTTCTTCTAGGTTGTCCAATTTGTTGGCATATATTTTTAATAATATTATTTCATGCTTGCTAGTATTTCTGTGGTGTTCATTGTTATTTCTACTCTCTCATTTGTGATTTTATTTACTTGGATCCTTTCCCTTTTTTTGTGATAAATCTGACTAGAAGTTTATCAATTTTATTAATTTTTACAGAGAACCACTCCTAGTTTCATTGATCTGATTCTAGTTTTGATCTGTTCTATTTTTGTTTGTTTCTATATCACTTATTTTTGCTCTAATCATTATTATTTCCCCCTTTCTTCTGTTGGATTTAGCCTGCATTTGCTGTTCTTTTTCAGGTTCCTTTAGGTGTAAGGTTAGGTTTTTATTTGATATTTTTCTTGATTATTGAGGTAGGTGTGTATTACTATATACTTCCCTCTTAGGACTGCTTTGAACCTTTGTGTTTTCATTTTCATTTGTTCCCATATAACTTTTTACTTCTTCTTTGATCTCTTAGTTTACCCATTCATTGTATAGTAGCATGTTGTAACCTCCATGTATTTGTGGTCTTTTTCATTTTTTTCTGTGGTTGGCTTCTAGTTTCATAGCACTGTGGTCACAAAAGATGCATGGTATAATTTCAGTCCTTTTGTATTTGTGGCCGCCTATGTTCTGACCTAAAATGTGATCCATCCTGGAGAATGTTCCATATGCACTTAAAAAGAATGTGTACTCTATTTTAGAATGGAACATTCTGAATATATGTGTTAAGTCCATCTGGTCCAGTGTCATCCACAGCCATTATTTTCTTGTTTATCTTTTGTTTAAATAATCTATCCATTGATGTAAGTGGAGTGTTAAAGTCCCCTGTTATTAACAATTGGCCTTTTTTGTTTGTTATTAGTTGTTTTATATGTTTGGGTGTTCCTCTGTGGGTGCATATTTACAATTGTTATATCTTCTTGTTGGTTTTACCCTTTATGATTATATAATGTCCTTATTTGTTTTCTTTTATAGTCTTTGTTTTAAAGTTTGGTTTGTCTGGTAAGATATGGTTACTCCAGCTTTCTTTTGATGTCCATTAGCAGGATAATGGTTCTTTATCCCCTCACTTTCAATCTACAGTTGTCTTTAAGTCTAAAAATGAGTCTCTTATAGGCAGCATGTGGATGGATCTTATTTTTTTTATCCATTCTGACACCCTATGTCTTTTGATTTAAACATTCAGTCCATTTACATTCAAGTAATTATTGATAGATATATATTTATTGCCATTTGTTACTTGTTTTGTCATTGTTTCTGGAGATTTTCTCTGATACTCTCTTGTCTTTTACTCTCTTGTCTGTTACTTTTGGTTTCTCCTTTGACCTCAAAGAGTCACCTTTAATATTTCTTGCAGGGCTAGTTTAGTGGTCATGGACTCCTTTAGTTTTTGTTTCTGTGGGATACTCTTTATCTCTCCTTCTATTCTGATAGCCTTTCTGGGTAGGGTATTCTTTGCTACATATTTTTCCCATGAAGCCCTCTGACTGTATCATGCCTCTCTCTTCTGGCTTGCCAAATTTCTGTTGAGAAATCTCCAGCTAGCCTTGTGGGTTTTCCTTTATAAGTTAAGCCCTCCTTTTGTTTTGCTGCTTTAAAAAATATTTTATCACTATATTTTGCAAATTTAATTATAATGTCTGGTGTTAACTTGCTTTTTTTGTTTTTGATGGGGATTCTCTGTGCCTCCTGGATCTGGATGTCTGTTTACTTCCCCAGATTATGGAAGTTTTGTACTAGCAATTCTTTAAATACATTTTCTCCCCCCTTTCCTCTCCCTTCTTCTGGGACTCCTATAATACAAATGATATTATATTTGATGGAGCACTGAGTTCCCTAAGTCTGTTCTCATGTTCTGTAATTCTTTTTTCTCTCTTTTGTCCAGCTTCATTATTTTGTATTATTTCGTCTTCTAGGTCATTCATTCCTGTGCTTCTTCCAGCCTGCACCAAGCCTGTTTCCAACCTCATTTATTGCACTCTTCATCTTTGATTGATTCTTTTTATCTCTGTGGCAAGGGTCACACTGCTGTCTTCTCTTTTCTCTCAAGCCCAGTGAGGATCCTTCTGATTGTTGCTTTCTCCATCAGACATATTTTATATATCTCTTTTGCTTAGAGCTCTGGCTGTGGACTTGTTTTTTCATTTAGGAATAATTCCTTCCATTTTGACATTTTTTCTAAGTCTTTGCTTTCTACTGTATGTTAGAAAAGCCAATTATGTGTCCTGTTCCTGAAAGTAATGGCCTTATAAAGAGTAAGTCATGTAATGCCCAGGGCCTGGTGCTCCAGGGACTGTCTCTGGTGTGTGCTGCTTGGGCTCTGCTGTTGTGTTTTGGCTTCTTTGTCCTTCAGCCAGTTGTCTGCAAGTGCTCTCTTTGCCTGCTGTGTGCAGTGTTTGGTCCCTGGCCTTAATATGGCAAGTTTTAGCTAGACATGCTCTGATCTGCTTATGAAATGAGACCTGACACCAATCCCACCAGAACTAAGGCCCTGCATAACTGTCTGGTTTGGAGATGTGATTTAGGCAGGGGTTTGTGCAGGTCTTCCAGGAGAGGACTTGCCATGCTGGGATTATGGAAATCTTGAGTAAAAGGGCAGTCATGCCAGAGCACAGTGGGTAGCTAGTTGTAAGCAGGTTAATTGTCTATGCTGTGCTGCTTCCCTCAAGTGGCTTTGTGTTTATGCTGGGGTGAGGGAAATGGCACCAGCCAGCTCCTTTGTTTCTGGAGATGCAACTCTGTGAATGCTAACTCTCAGGGATGCAATCCAAGAAGAATAAATAATCTCCCCACTCTGAGCCCCAGATGTTTTTTAGATGACTATTTCCATGCTATCTGCCTCCAGGTTTTTTGCCTGCCTTCTCTCTGGAAGCAGCACAGTGTCCTATAGACTCTATCCCTTCCAAACCTGCTAACCTTTAAAAGTCTAGGCATTAAGCCCCACTGATTGCAAGAACTCACAAAATTCGGCCCTTGTTTTCCAAGTTAATGGCTTTGGGGAAACATGTTCCTTGTGAATTCCCCTGTGTTCTCCTTTTTCTCACCCTTCTTGGCAACTATAGCTTCCTCCCCTTTGCAGCACCTTCACTTAGTTTCTCCCCTAAACTGTGTCTCCACACTTCCTATCTTCTTGTATGTGACCTCTTTCCCTTTAGTTGTGAAAATTGTTCTGTCAGTCTTCAGGTCAATTTCTTGGTATTTAGGATGATCTATCTGACAGTTATTTAGTTGTTTTTGTGAGATGAGACAAGTCTAGGGTCCTCCTACTCTACCACCATCTTGAAAATTCCCTGAGTGAATCACCCCCAGTCTTAACTCATTCTGGTATCAATTCTGAAGTCTAAAGCTCAATGTCTCATTTAAATGTCATCTAAATCAGATGTGAATGAGGCTGGAGGTATGCTGCATCCTTGAGGCAAAATTCTTCTCCAGACATGAACCTGTGACCAGATGAGTTATGTGCTTTCAAAATATAATGGTGAGGCAGGCATAGGATAGACAAGTATTTCCCAGAAACATCCATAATAATATTTTACCAAATATCTGGGTACCATAGCCCAGCCAAGTTCACATATAAAATTGTCATGTAAGGTATCACACTGTCCTCAAGGGTGCAAGCCACAAGCCCTTCTTTGAAACTCCCGAGGTAGTATCATTATGTGGACCTCATACCCTTCTCAACAATCTGAGTCCTAACTCTGCTGCATACCTCCTTTGAACTTTTGAGGCATTAGCAGCAGGTAGCTGTTACCTTTATTCAAAAGGGTTTAAATCCCAGTACTATGGTGACCCTCCTCTGAACTTCTAAGTTTCCTTCAGTAATTATCTAACTTCTTGCTTTTCTTCTCATTTGCTTTAACAGTTCTCCAACACCATTTAACAAATTCCCTGTGTCAGATTTTTTATATTAAAATACCTGTTGTCATCTCTATTTTATCTGTTAAACTCTTTGTGATATACCATAATTACCCTAGTTCAGGATGTTGTAACAAAGTACTGTAGACTGCCTTATAAACAACAGGAGTCTATTGCTCACTCTCTGGAGGATGGAAGTCTGAGATCAAGGAGACCAGCAGGGTTGGGATCTAGTGAGGTCCTCTTCCTTGGTCACTGCTGCTGTCTATTGTTGTGTCCTCACATGACAAAAAGCAGAGAGTGGAAGCAAGATCTCTCATGTCTTCTTATAAAGGCACTAATCCCATTCATTCATGTTCATCTTCATAACATAATCACCTCCCAAAATCCCCACATCCTAATACCATCACACTGGAGAGTAGGATTTCAACATATAAACTATAGGCAAGCACATTCAATCCATTGTAATAATTCTAGTTTCCCTGGGACAATCCCAATTTATGTGTTTTTTTTTTCCCAGTGTGTTTTAATAGTGCCTCCTTTGACAGTCAAAAGTATTCTAGTTGAACAACAGGTTATATGATCACAGCAAAAATAAAGAATAGTGTACTGGGAATCAGGACACTTGGGATCTAGTCTTGGGTCCATGAAAAATGTATGTAACCATGAGCAAATCACTTAACCTGAGGAGTAGGTGACTATTTCCACCATTTATTACAGCTCCAAAAATCTTTGATTTTATAATCTATGATCCTATCATACAGTTTGCCCAGATCTACTTAAATGTTTTACCACCACAGTAGTGATGTAAATCTGAGTAGTTTTAGAATGTGCCAGAAATGACATGAATTTTGAGAAGGGTTCTGAGGGAGAGAAAAAGATACGGTTGCCAAAGATCAACAGGGGGAGCTTTCTTGAAAAAGAATTATTAACTCCATTTGATTACTTTAACCACAAAATTATTGCAATGGGAAAGATACATATATTTGATAATTTAAATGTATATATGACTATAGATAAAAACTACTATTAACACTCACAGAATTTTTTCTCTGTACAGGCACTACTTTAAGTACTTTGTATATTTTAATTCATTTAACTTTAACAATAATACTGTGAGACAGGCCTTGTTATTATCTCCATTTCATAGCTGTAAGATTCAGAGGGGTTAACTAACTTTTGTGAATATATATAGCAAGGAAGTGCTGATTGTACCCAGTATTGTACCCAGAATTGTACCCAGTATCCTAGCTTCATAAATTATTAGCCATAATTTTAAGTGTCAAGATGAGTATGTATTTATGTGACATGATGGAGATGTTAACTAATGATATGATGCTAATCATTTTGGAGCATATAAGTGTATCAAATCAAGATATTGTGCACTTTACACAATATATTATACACAGTGTTATATGTCAATTAATCTCAATAAAGTTGGAAACAATTATCAGTGTAGCTAGATATAAAAGACAATTATAATTCAAATTTGATTCAAGAAAATCTATGAAACTCTGTTAGAAAATATTTGGATTGTTCTTTTTCAGAATTATGACACCTTTCCTGTTAAGGAGCAGAGAGATTTTTTGTTTTGGACTATGTGATCATAGACAATGTGACTAAAATGAATCATAGGATTCCTGGACCCTAAACTCAGATATTCTGATTTAGTAGGCAGAGAGCTCTCTATTTGGCTTGTAGGCAGCCACCTTCTCACTGCACCCTCACATCATCATTCCTTTGTGTCTGTGACCTAGTTTTTCTTTTTGTATGGACAACAGTCATATTGGGTTACAGCCTACCCATAACATTTCAACATTTCAAATTAATTATACCTTTATAGACCCCATCTCTACATATAAGCAAATTCTGAGCTATTGATGGGTCAGAACTTCAATATGTGCATTTTGGGAAAGATAGTTCAGCTCATAACACTTGCTAACAATACATACCAGCGTGTTCAGAATAATCCCAGTTTATGTTTGATGTGCTGGTCAAATGTTTATGAGAGCCTTTTCTCAATTTCAGAAGTGTTTCATTTATTTTATTTTTTTTAAGATTTTATTTATTTATTTGACAGAGAGAGAGATCACAGTAGGCAGGCAGAGAGAGAGGGGGAAGCAGGCTCTCTGTAGAGCAGAAAGCCCAATGTGGGGTTCGATCCCAGGAACCTGAGATCATGACCTGAGCCGAAGGCAGAGACTTAACCCACTGAGCCACCCAGGTACCCAGTGTTTAATTTTAGACCATAAATTATGTGATTTCCCTACTTAAAGGTTACAAAGTTACTTAAATAAAGGCATAGTCTCTCTTATTTTTTTACTTTGCCCCACTGGTATCTAGAGGACAACTCTTAAGGTATAGAATATATTAATTAGAAGAAGCCCAGTGAAAGGAAATGAGAAGTTAAGGTGTTTACAGTAGATTTTATCACTCTCCTTATATTTTGTTACTTTTCATAGTACTTTTTAATAACCACACTATAATATTAATACATAACTTAAGGCAAGATTTTAATGTGTTTAACTAGTAGAAACAGAATTAAAATGTCATTTCTATCCAGAGTTTTCAGTCAAAAAGAATATAGCAACTCACCTTTCTGAAATTATGATAATGCAATTTATATTATCCCAAACCAATTAAATTATTTCTGTCTTATTTTCCTCACTGTAAAAGATGAGTTATAATACCAACTACCCTAGAATTATAAAAATTACAGAGTTCACATAAATGGTAAGAATATTCCTCTGCCTTTACCACTAGCTCTTCTTCCTTATTCATTTCCACACTGCCTCTCTTCTAGCACTTGTCCTGCTGCTTTATTTTATGTTTTTGGTCTTCCCTAGCTATTAGGATATTAGCTTGAGGCAAAGGCACTGTACTGGTATCTTTTTTTATACTTTGAACCCTGCAGAATGATTGGCATGTAGATAAAAGTAAATATTCACAGAGGGGAAGAGTAAATTAATGAAAAACGAATGAATGAATGAAGTGGATAAAGGTAATTTGCTTCAACTTTCTCTATTGTAGAGAATTACATAAAAGAATCACATTAGAGATTTTTCAAGGACTTGAGTAAACTGTACATATGCCATTCAAACATCAAACGCTTAATTCAGAATCCTAAAAAGTAGGAGAACTTGGGAGGAAAAAATGTACATTTTTTCCCTCATATTTTACTTGGCAGAAACATTTTTAAATCTTAGTATTAGTACAAAAGCTCTTTGCTCATGAGTCCTTGGTTGCATGGATGTACATAGTCTATATTCAGACAGAATGCTAATCTGAAAAAATCAGCTTTATCTAATATTTTGTCTTTGAATTCTTATAAAATGGATACATATCAACTCCAGGGCACATTTTTAATTGAACAGGAATCTATGGAAGTTCCTCCATCTTTCTTTTTTGAATATAACTTGTTTATTATTGGTTTCATCTTTGTAAATAGTCTATTCTAAAATTTCTTTGCATACTAATCAACAAACCAGTTTTGTTTTAGTAGTGGAAAATCTATTTCTTGAACTTGTTAGAATCATTTAAAATGAAGTATTAGGATCATAAAATAATACATACAAATTTTTTAGATTTTACTTTGAAGATATAAAGTAGGCAGTTCTACAGCCTAAAATTTACATGGCTTCATTAGTATAGAACAACCTCTTCCCTCTTTTTCAAAATTTTTTCTCACATGAAAGCATTGCTGAATATGATATGCAGATTTCCACACTAAACTTTAGTTGCAGTGTATGTAACTACTTTGGCCAGTTCTTTACAAGGATAGTCCTAGCAATTTATTTAAAACTGAAATTTCTCTTAGCTACAAGGCCTAAATTATGGATCTTGTTAGGCCTGTCTTATCTGGAGTCATGTGAAACATGAAATCTAACTGGCAGTTGGAACTGACAGAGTCTAAGAAGGGAACACTAATCACATCAGTTGTGTTGTCTCATTTTACATTCAGAGTGTGATGTCTCATTATAAGAAAGGAAGAGAAAGACCAACATTTAAGTTTATCTTAGTAAAAGAAATTGGAAATAATATTGGAAAACCCTGGGGATTATTGGCAGTATAACATTTGGATAGCTTAAAAGTAGCTTTAATTACTCTAAACTGGATTTTTCATCAATTGTTTTTAGTAATATATAGCTGTTCTCTGCAATACAAATTTTATTCTAGAAATTTGTCCATTCTAATTTACTAGAACATTCTGGATAAAATAAAGCAAGTCCACTCCCTTGGGAGATATTTGCATTAATTATCAGAAGTTTATCCTAGGTTGCCTTGGTGGCTCAGTCAGGTAAGGGTCTGTGACTGCTTTCCCCTCAGGTTATAATCCTGGTGGCTCAGGTCATGACCCTGGCATCTTTGGATCAGGCCCTGCATCAGACTCACTGATCAGGAGGGAGGCTGCTTCTCCCTCTTCCACTTCCTGTCTCCTGCTCATGCTCAGTCTCACTTTGTCTCTCTCATCATGTGCACTCTCTCTCAAATAGGTAAATAAGTATATCTTCAAAAAAAAAAGGGTTTTTATCCTGATACCTCCCCAAGTTTTAATTTGTAAGTGACAAACTTTTCCTCTTTTAAGTCTTCTTAAAATATAAATGTCTTAGTATCAGAAAAATGCAAAATAAATCCCAAGTGAGATTCTGCTACTACTACATATACCAGAATGCATAATATCTTTAAGAAATGTTAAATACTGACAATTCTAGGTATTTGTGAGGATTCCCATGCAGTGTGATGGGGGTATAAATTGATGAAACCATTTTGAAAAATGGTTAGACAGAATTACTAAAACTGAACATATGCATCCTATCTTTCCCAGGAATTTCATTTCTATGTACGTGCCCAACAGAGAAGTGTACATATGTCAGCTAAAGAAAAGTACCAGAATACTCTAAGCAGCTTTATTTGTCATGGGTCCCTAACTGGAAGTAACCAAAATATCCATTAACAATTGATGGATAGGGACGCCTGGGTGGCTCAGTTGGTTAAGCGGCCGCCTTCAGCTCAGGTCATGATCCCAGCATCCTGGGATCGAGTCCCACATCGGGCTCCTTGCTCGGCAGGGAGCCTGCTTCTCCCTCTGCCTCTGCCTGCCACTCTGTCTGCCTGTGCTTTCTCTCTCGTGCTCTCTCTCTCTCTGACAAATAAATAAATAAAATTTTTAAAATAATTTAAAAAACAAAACAAAAAAAACAATTGATGGATAAATATGTTATATTCGTACAATGTAGAGAATAAAACAAAGCAAAACAAAACTACAACTGTTTGCAAAATTGTGGATGAATCTCTCAAAATGTTAAATGAAGGAAGCCAGACACTAAAACATGTTTAATGTATGATCCAATTCCATTTATATGTAGTTCGAAAACAGATAAAACTAATAGATAAAACTATAACTAACAGATAAAACTATAGTTATTTGAAGTCAGAATAATGTTTATCTCTATAGGGGATGTTAACTGGATGTTCTATGTCTTGATCTAGGGGATAATTACATAGTTATGCTAATTTATTAAACATACAATTAAAATTTTTTCACTTTATGTAGTGATACTTCAATTAAAAAGTTTAAATGATATTTCATATGGCTTTGTTATTTACATACTGAACTTGAAAGTAGCTTAAAAAACACAATACTTTAAAACTACATACTTCTCTTTTTTTTAAATTTTATTTATTTATTTATTTGAGAGAGAGAGAGCACACAGGAGCAGAGAGAGGTGCAAAGGGAGAGGGGGAAACAGATTCCCTATTGATTGTGGAGCCCCATGGAGGGATCAATCCCAGGACTGCAAGATCATGATCTGAGCCAAAGTCAGGTGCTTAAAGTCAGGTGCTTAACTGACAGAGCCAACCAGGTGCCCCTAAAACCAATAATTCTTGGTGTAGCAGAAACCTGGGGAAAGTATTTGTAAATTTTAATCATTAACTTTCTTTTTTATGATGGAAATGTTATTTTTCCCCTTTGATAGGATGCATTTATTAATGTCAGATTTTCTGTTCCCATGTTAATTGGCAAAAAAACAATATGTTATTAGAGAATAATTAAACTGTACTCCCCAAAATAGGTAGTTATTCTAAGAGATTCAGTTTAGTAAATGTCTGTCACACTTAAATTCAAGTTTGTCTATATTCTTATATTCTACCCAAGTATTTATCCTCTATTTTCATATGAAAATTATTAGACATTCTTTTTTTAAAATTCACTCTCTAAGCTTCTTTAAATTGGTAATGGTGCATATTTTCATGGATATGTACTTCTTTTGAACAAAATTCTCGATCTATCTCACCTGACAGTATTTTTTAAGCATCTTATAGTTTTTATAGTTTTATAGTTTTTAACCATCTTATGTTTGTTTTGAATACATATTTTGATACCAAAAAATCATGTAGTAATGGGTTGATTTAGAAGAATTATTTCCATGTCAAATAATTATCCTTCACAGTTATTAAAGATAAAGGTGTTAACTAAAAATTATTCTCACTTGGAGCTACCTGGTACATTCAGTTATTGAGTTATCTGAGATATTTGAGGAATGTGTCATTCCATAGGCCCCCTTTATCCCCAACAAATGCTGCATATTTGTACTTTTGGTTGGAATGACTTCATGTATAAACAAAACCTTAAGTTGTTTTTGAAATGCTCTTTTCCTTCCCTCCCTTGAATGGAGTTAGTCTGCCAGAAAATATTATCAGGTAAATAGAAAAACAAATTTCAAAGTTTCCAGTCATTGGTCAAATGCAATCGCTTCCATGACAAGGTCTTTAAAAAGTTTATTAGTGATTGCAGTCCTGCTTGGGGAGACCAAATTCAAACCCATCAGAGAATAAGAATAGGAGAAGTAGTTTGTACCTTTAAGGCCTTAGAAAACTCTTTGGGACCTAGGTGTCTATGGAGTTTTGCTTATGACTACAAGTCACTGTCATGTTATTTTATACCTATACCCATAGTGCTGAACCAAAACTAAATTGGCTCATGGAAGTAAGGAGGTATCTCTGGCAATAAACTTTGTGTAACTATGTATCATATTCCCATTAAATTTATTTTTCCTCAAGTTTATTGTATTATGAATTAATTATAAATGGAGGGACACAGGGAGGGTGAGCACAGTGCTTAAGAGCTTGGACTTCAGAGTGAAAATATTCAAATTCGACATCTAGCTCTGGTACCTGCGAGTCATGTCCCCTTGATCAGGTTTCTTATCCTCTCTATGCTTCAGTTTCTACATGTGAAATAGTTACACCCACCCCACACTGTCCAAATGATTAAATGAATTTATATTTATAAAGTTGTAAAAGAACTTCTTGGCACTATATGTGCTTTATTAAATAAAACAAAAAATAGAACCTCAAAAGAAAGTAAGAGGAAAAAATAACTCATAGCTCCACCACTGACACAGTCTTTAACTTTGTTAATATGTTCTTTTCTGTCATTGTTCCTTGTTTTATAAGACTTACATGCACACAAATCTGAGTGTGTTATACTACATTTTCTATTTTGTTCTATTTTGTTCATGTTTTATATGCATATCCTGTTCTTTTCCGTAGCTCATGCTGTCTCTTCACTTGTAATGCTTGTTCTCATCTTCACATGTCCAAAGTCCAGCCAGCCTTGAAGGTTTTACTCAAATATATTGACACCTTCTCCCATTACTCTCTAAAAGAAAATGTTAATTTCCTCCTCCTCTGAAATTATGAAACATGCTGTTCCTTTATAATATTTAGGTACTGTCTTGCAGCTTCTTTAAATGGCACATCATCTCCTGGACTGTAGGTCTTGAGATGTTGTGTAAATCTATACATTGTGTATTGAGTACAATTCCTTGCACATAATAGATGTTCAACAAACATTTGTTGAATGAATTAATAAAAGCTTGATTTAAATGAAATTTTTTAAAAATTTATCTTCTCTTTAATTTCAATAAATTTATTTTTAAATTTTAAAAAATGATAAATACATTTTGACACTAAAAATATATTTTTTAAAAAATTAAATATCCTAAAATATTTATTGACAGGATGAAGTATAATATAATGTTGTGATATAAAACTCTATAAGCAATATACTCCAATTTTCTAAAATAAAATAAATATATATTCACTTCCAAACTATTGTCTATTTATCCATCTCTCTAAACTTGTCTAATCTATTGTGAAAAGATTGGAAGGAAACTTCCAAGATATTGATAGTATTTATGTCTGCATTATAATATGTGGGTGACTTAAATTTTATTTTTTTGAAGAAATGCCTACAATTTCAACACATCACCTTTATAGTTATAAAAGCTTGATATTACAACAATGTAAATGCCTATATAAAAATAAGATTATGTTAGCTTAGAAATATAAGACATATACATAATATTTGAATAGTTTAACACTAAGTTAAACAAATTTATCTTCTGGCTTTTAGCATATTGATCCTAGATTCATTGAGGGTGAAGCAGCCTGTAAGATAGTGTCCTTCTCTCTTATTCTAAGTACAATAATGAATTCGTAATAAAAACTGGAATGTTCAGCTTGGAGAAATAAAAAAATAATTTTCAATAAGAAATCTTAAAAAAACTACTAAGTATTTTCCATATAGAATTTTTAATTTTGAAAGCAAAATGTAGTTTTAACTTGCTGTAAACATGATAAAGCAAAAAGCATGTAGAGGGAAATTAAGAATACCTATAGGGAGCTGAAAAGGAAGTTGGTGAGATATAGCTTTAGAATGTTTTTTAAATGATTTATTTTTAAAATGGTTTTCATAGTGATGCACTTAAAAAGGAATAAAGAATATATATGTTGTTGATTTGAGGAAAAAATTGTCAGTTCAAGAAAGCAATTGGAAGTTAGTTTAATTGATCTTCCATAATTTATTTCCAAAAGTTTATTATATGAAGTATAATCATCTTGTGCAGTTAAGCAGCCCTGGGTCACCATTAGTGTGTTCTTCAAATACATAATTTACAACTTTTCTCAGAAGGTCTTCAAGCCCTGTAAGAGCTTTTGTTTACCTAAGGAATTCTTTGATCTTTGGCAAAGTTTCTTCTATTTCTAAAGCTCTTCTTAGAATATAATTGTCTTATGATTTACTTGACTGAGCTGAACTTAACTTTATTGGTGAGTGATTTTTCTTAATAACTGCCCCAGAAAAAATTGCTGATAGAAAATACATTTGTTATGTATCTATTAAAAGAAACAACTCTACAGTAATAAAATGGAAACAAAGGAGTTGCCCAATGAAGAATATCTATTGACATGTGTCATTTGGCATTAAAAGGGAGAGTTGATTACTCTTTGTGACCTTGCTTTATTTAGCTGAAATATCTATAAAATGTAGTTATGCAAATACATTAGAGAGACACATTTGAAATGCAAATGTTATGAAATCAAACACCACTAGTTCAGCATCCAAGTTATGAATTGCTCACAGAATTGCAAATTGCCATAGTTGTATGTGAGTAACAGATGGATGAGTTGAATTTGTTTAATAATCTTTCTTTTTGGGAAGCCTGACTGTCAGAGATGATTTGATAAAGTATAGCAGGTCAGTGATTCAATATATAATAGTCGAAGGAAACTTATTTTTTGTTAAATACATAAAGTTGGTCTAAAATGAAAAAAAAAAAAAAAGAAAAGAAACACAAAACAACAACCCTGTGTTTTTTTGTTTTGTTCTATTTTAATGGTGTGGAAGATACCAAAGTACCTAAGTGCTCAAGATTCCCAAGAACTTTTAACCAACAGAAAAGTATATTAAAAGTATATTTTAAAGAATAAAAGAAACAAGTCACTTTTCCTCCAAAATTTTAATCTTAGTTTTTCTGAGAATTAATGAATTCTGATAAATCATAAATTTTTTCTTTATCATTATATCACCTTTGTATCTTTTTTTTTAATTCAACACAGATATAATATTCTAAAAACAAACAAACAAACAAAACAGAACCACTGAGGAGAATCCCCAAAGTATGTTCTTACTATTTCTTATCTAATGAAAGGTCATTACATTGTCTTGCTTTGTGCTCTTACAATTCTGAGTCATTATGAGACAGTTTTAGTAATGGTCAAATTATTTAAGAACACCAGCATCCATGATTCTTAGAATCCACCACACATTGCTCTTGGATTGAACACAAAAATACAAACTGATTATACATTTCCAGATCTACATACTTTCTTTTAAGCTGATGATTTAAATCAACCTAACATAGCCTCGTAAATGTCTTAAGTCTGATGCCTCGAGCAGATCTTCAGTTTTCTCTTTAGGTAAGATTATACTTAAGCTACTCTAACTGAATGTAGGTCTTCTTAATTTACAAACATCTACAAGGTAACTAGATTCTGTGACAATTCATTGTATCAGATGCCATTTAAGAACATTTTTACCAGGCTGTGTTTTCTTCTTCTCATTTGTATTTCATACTCAGTATTTGAAACTAGGTATTGCCCTCCTTAGAAACAAAGACATTTGCTATCAGTTCTGTTGGAGAAAAGTGCTTTGATATAATCCAAGATCTGAACATGATAAATTTTCAAATTGTATGTCTTTTAAATTTTGACATTATTAAAACTTTACAGTTTTTCTTTTTTAAATTATTTTCTAAATTATAGCCAGTTAGGTATCTTTTGGTTGAATCCTTTTTATTTTTTATGAGCTTCTGTTTATAAAGTGTTACATTGTTTAGATGGCACTCCTTAAGAATCTGTTTAGTCCTGGAAATTTAACCCTAAAACACAGAGGCATAGATATCCTTAAGATTTATTCTTGCAAGAAGGTTCACTAACTCTTTTCACTCAACATATTTCAAATTTGAAGCTATGATAAAATGTGTCCAAGCTCCTGACCCTTCTATCTCAATCAGCCCATCTTTTGTCTCCAGGACCCCAGACAGTGCAGGTGAGCTCAGAAGTTGAAGTCATGGATCATACTGAGAACATAATGTGGGACACAGGAGCCACATAACATAGGACTGGCATCTACCTTCAGAGAACTGACAAACTCTGTAGGACCACACTACCATTCCTAAAGAATCTACAAAGTATACAGTGAGTAAGGAAAAGTATGGTAGGCTTATAAAAGGCTAATGACATAAGGGTCATTGGAAGTGAAAGTAAAGGGTAAAACCAATAGGAAGAATACCAAGGAAGCCGTGTCAATGTTCAACAATACCAAGCCTAGCATATCCTTGACCAACCAGGAGAGTTCATCCCTGACCAGCCCAGAGAGTTTTGATACGACTAATTCTTGCAAGAAGGTGAACAAATGGGTATCCTGGTACTACTTAGACACAAACAGCCTTAAGTCCATGTTTCTAGCTGGACCAGGGTGTTAATGGTGGTGAAAGAAAACAGATCTTGACCTCACACCATTTCTAATTATAACATCTATCATTTCCTAATTGATCTGGGAACAGCAATATAGTTCTGACCTTTGAATACCTTCTCTGTGCCAGATTCTACATATGTGATTATCTCAATTTAATCCTTCTAAAAATCTTTCTAAGAAGCTTATGAATTATTAGTCATTATCTTCATTTTGAAGGCAGATATGCACTTATGAAGATTTAATTACTTACCAAGATCACACTTTATTGAGTAGTGGAAGTTGGATTAAAATCAGGTTCCCTTTTTCTTAGTGACACATACGTTTTTCTGCATATTGCTAGATCTAATATCATACCCTTCCTATTAAATGCCATTAAAATGGAGGAGCCCTTAAGACATAGTGCTAAAATCAGTTTTCTAGCTCAAGGGACTTTTTCAAATATCCCTGGATATTTTCAGTTATTAAAACAATTTAGTACCTCTTTTGAAAATAAATACATTGATATAATAGAATTTATGTTCCTATTATATACAGTTCACTAGACTGAGCTATATAGTTGGGGTAATGATTAGGAAAAAAGGAAGTCCTTTAAAATGTATCTCTTTAAAATTGAAAAAAATCAACCTGTTTATTTCTGTTATAAATAATTTCTATTCATTGTACAAAAGTGGGTAAGATAAAGTAAAATATAGAGAAAGAAGCATACACATAAAATTTACAATTCAAGATGTTGTCGTTTTTATAGCCTTCCCAGTTGTGTAGGTAGAATATTGATCTTTTGGTTAATTTGTAATTTTTAGTAAAATATTTTAGATATTTCATATATTACTGTCTATTCATGAATTATTTCTTTACAGCCACTTTCTTATTGTGTTGTTACTCTTACCTTTCTTGAAGGACTTTTCCTCCTGTCTCACAAACTCTGGCCATCTCTAACATCTTCCTGTATTAGCTTCACAAAAGATTTTAAGCAAATGAAAAATGTTCTGACATTTACTGTTCAAATGAAATCCAAATCTTAATAGCATGTGTGAGTCAATGGTAACACTCTAGATTTCTACTAATGATTTTGAGAAACCAGTATGATCTCATGGACCGTGTGTCAACATAATTTCTTAAGTAAAAAAGAAACAGCCTTTTGCTTTAGAAATGCTTATGGACTTGCAACAGCATATCTACCTATAGGGAAAAATAGAACAAAAACAAACTTATGTCAGAAACAAAATTTCTCACAGGTTCATGCTGCAGAAAAAAATAATATTTATTGGGACGCCTGGGTGGCTCAGTTGGTTAAGCGGCTGCCTTCGGCTCAGGTCATGATCCCAGCGTCCTGGGATCGAGTCCCACATAGGGCTCCTTGCTCGGCGGGGAGCCTGCTTCTCCCTCTGCCTCTGCCTGCCACTCTGTCTGCCTGTGCTCGCTTGCTCTCTCTCTGACAAATAAATAAATAAAATCTTTAAAAAAATAATATTTATTAAGACTGAATTACATAAATTCCACACTTATGGAAAAAACATATAAATTGAGACAAAGTATTTTATTTTTTCACCGAGCTTATCTTGAATAGACAATGGATTTACCTTTTGTTCCTCACTACTGATTTATAATCCTCAATCCACACATTAAAAAAAATAAACACATAATAAACAAACAAATAGAAAATAAAATTAGGTATAACCTTTTTTATTGCCAGAAAGAAGGAAATGTTATAAACATTTTAATGGACAAAATCATCATAATTATGAATAAAGAGTGGTCTGTTGTCTGTTTCTGAAGATATACTGTTTTCCCTTCACTTAATATTTACTGTCATACCACCTCCCCCAAATCAGACATGCTAGATTTCTACAACTGTCTCACCTTCCCTGTTTCCTAACACTCTTCTAGTTCATTACAAGTCTTCATATATCTCTTCACATAACCTTGTGTTGTTTTAGAATACCTGCATACCTGACAAAACTCTTGTATCTAAAATCTATAAAGAACTTTAAAACTCTACAATAAGAAAATGAATGACCTGGTTTAAAAATGGACCAAAGAAAAGATACCTCACCAAATAAGATACATAGATGGCAAGCAATTATGTGAAAAGATTTTTGACATCATAAATTGCAAATTAAAACAACAGACTATCACTATACACCTATAAAAGTGACTAAAATCCTGACAGTACCAACACTGACAATATCAAATACTGAGGGGAATGTAGAACATCAGGGACTCTCATTCACCACTATGGGGGTGGTACACTGTGGCAAAATGGTGCAGCTACTTTGGGAAACAGTTCGTCAGTTTCCTATAAAACCAAACACACTCTTAGCCTATGACCCAGCAATTGTGCTTCTTGGTCTTTATGCAAAGGCGATGAAAACATGTACACACAAAATTGTCTATTTATAGCAGCTTTATTCATAATTGCCAAAGCTTGGGATCAACCAGGGTGTCCTTAACTAGGTGAATAGATGAGTAAACTATTGTGCATTCAGACAGTGGGGTAGTATTATGTGCTAAAAAAATTTTTTTTTTACTATCAAGCCATGAAAAGACATGGAAAAACTTCAAATGCATATGACTAAGTGAAAGAAGCCAATCTGAGAAGAAGAGATTGGATGGAATGGAGGAATTAGTGAAGCACAGAGGATTTTTAAGGCAGTGAAACTATTTTATATGATATAGTAATGGTGAGCACATGTCATACATTTGTCGAAATATAGAATGCACGACACCAAGAGTGAACACTAATGTCAGTGTGGACTTTGGGTGATGATCGTGTGTCAATGTAGGTTCATTAGTCATAATGAAGGTACCATTCTGGTGGGGGACTTTGACAGTAGCAGAGAGAGTGTGTGCATGTAGGGGCAGGGAGAATAGGGGAATCTGTATTTTCTGATATGTTTTGCTATGAACCAAACATATCTTTATAAGATACAGTCTATGAAAAGGAATAATGCTGGAAATTACCTGTAGCATGACTTGTCTGATAGTTCCATAGATAATTTAACACAGTTCATAGTATCTGGGCCCAATAAGATAATTTCTATGACTTGTGGGACTATCATGGAAACAGCATACTTCTGGCCGTTTGGAGCCATATCTTCAGAACTGCCTTTTCTCTTCATTCCTGTTACCTGTACTCTGCTCTCATGCCTTTACACACCTGTGTACCTGCTGCCTGTCTTATCTCAGATTCTGGCCTGTTATGGTTCTTAAATGACTTCTGTTGGGCTAGATTAGGATAACTCCCAATTCTGGTGACAATTTTCCTTACTTGGTATCTCTGGCATGGTGAAGTAGGTCACTGGCTCTGAGACAAATGCAGTAGGGCCTGGAGAGGTTTATGGGGGTTCATTTTTGAAAGACTGTGGTTTAGCTCATAGCTACGTGTACCTGTATATATATTTTCCAGAGATGTGTATAATCTTGCCTGGCCCTGGCTTTCAGTCAGGAGCTGAGCTCTGAGTTCCATGGCCTTTCTGAGAGGCAGTTTACAACAGATTCAAATCAGCTACTTACAGATTTCAGTGGTAGAAGAACTAATTTCCATACTTCATAAACCACCCAGTGGGGTACTAGAATGAAATATTTTATGCCCAGGTTTTTAAAGCAGGTTTTTGGATCAAATCATTGACCATTAGGAAATTAAGTAAAGGTCTCTCAGAGCTAGGGCAGCACTAACCAATTCTACCAACTAACTATTTAGTGGTCCCATAACTGTTCTAGAAACAATCCCTAGTTTTAACAACTATGGTTAATAACCTATGCATTTTTTATTAATAAACTTTTAAAACAGTTTTATATTTATAGAAAAATTGAGAAGATAGTACATATAACCCCCACAATAGTTTCCCCTGTTATTAAAATCATATACATTGTTATGTATATTATTAAAATACACATACATATACATTATATTACATTACATATACATTAACATGGTGTACTTATTATAATTAATGAACCTTTATTGATACATTATTAGTAACTGAAGTCCATAGTTTATTCGTTACTTTTTAATCTAATGTCCTTTTTCTGTTCCAGGATCTCATTCAAGTTACCACATTACATTTAGTTGTCATTTCCTTAGGCTTCTCTTAGTTGTTGCCGTTTTCAGGCTTTCCTTGTTTTAGATGACCTTGACAGTTTTGAGGTAGAATGTTCCTCTCCATCTAAAATATGAGATATTTTTCTCATAGTTAAATTGAGGGTATAGGTTTTTGGAGTACAGTGATAAAGTTCCATTTTCTTCACATGATATCAAGGAAGCATTTCTTACTTTTTTTTTTTTGTCAAAACTACATACAAATTTTCTTATTTTCATTTTTCTCCTCTCTATCCCTCTACCAATCTTGCCCTCTCTTACTTTAATCTTAACATAAGAGCAAAATGTACTCTGTTTTTTTTTTAAGATTTTATTATTTATTTTTTGAGAGGGAGCATACATTCACATGCAAGCAGGGGAAGGGGCAGAGGCAGAGGAAGAGAGAGAATCCCAAAGAGACTCAACGCTGAGCCCAGAGCCTTAGCCTAATGCGGGTTCCCCTCGGGGCTCAGTCTCATACCCTGAGATCACCACCTCAGCCAAAATCAATGCTCTGACACTTAACCAATGGAGTCACCTAAGCGCATCTACTTTCTGTTCTTTAAACAAAACCAAGCATGTACCTGTTTAAACATCCTCCTTCCCTTAATACATTCCTTTACTCTGAGAATAAAATAGACAAAGACCTCATCTTGTTTTGTAATGCCCCTGCCTATCATTCCAGCCTTATTTTGGCTGCTTTCCTACTTCACTTTGCCCCAGCCATGCTCTTCCTAAAACACACCAGCTCTAACTATTCAACACAGACATTATACAGTAGTGGCTGAAAGACTTGCTAATAATACCTAGTGTACAGTCAGTCCCTAAGCAACGTAGATGCTTACTTGAGACAAAAGTGACAGAAGCAATGAAGCCAAACTGGAGTCTGAGATAGGTCTATAACCAAGATCTGTTTGATTTATATTATCTAGGAGCTTTGCTTATTATTTCTTTATTCTACCCCAAAATCTTAGATATTCTTACCTGCTAATTTTCCATATAAACTTTAGAAACTTAGTCTCTCATCAAAATAAACACCACTGCTATTTAGATTGATTGTATTTATAAAGTAATTGGGAATATTTGGTGTTTTTACTGTATTTGCCAAATGGTTTATTTAATTCCCTTATTCCAAAACAAAACAAAACAAAAAACAAACAAAAAACCAACCCAGCTTTCTGATTTAACAATTTTACTTGTATTGTTTTTTCTAAAAATAAGTATCATTTCTCTTTATAACTTACTATTTTGCTTTTTATCTTTAATCTTTCTTTTTCCTTAGCTCCTTTAGACTGGTCCCTGGTTTTTGAAACTATTTATATTCACTCTTGCATGTTTAAAAATAAAAACTTTTAAAAAGATAAATTTGCCTCTAAATACAGTCTGACCACTTTCCTTATTTCTTTTAATTCATTTGGATATCATAATTTTAAAAAATTGTATTTTAAAATTTTGCTTTCTCTTCACCCAAACATATTTTTAGGAAAAAATCTTCTAAATGCATTGTAAGTTTCTTTTTTCCCCCAAGATTTATTTATTTATTTTATGGAGGTGGGGAGAGAGAGAGAGCAAGAGAGAGGGACAGAGGGAAAGAGAGAGAGAGAATCTCAAGCTGACTCCCTGCTGAGCAAGAAGCCCAATAAAAGCCTTGGTTTCACAACCCCGAGATCATAACCTGAGCCAAAATAAAGAGTTGGTCATTTAACTGACTGAGCCACCCGGATGCCCCATATAAGTTTCTATTTTTATTATGTTGCTAAAGATATTACATTTGTATAATTTCTGTTTTGGGGAATATTTTCAGGCATTCTTAATGACAATACATTATGGATGATTTTTAAAATAAATATTTGGCATGTGTTTGAAATGTACTCCTAATTAGGTACAAAGCTCATTTTTTTTCCTGTATTTAATTTTGATCATCATAAAACCATATACACTGTTCTTTTCACTTTCTGGTTATTTTTCCCCCCAAAATGGGAAAGTAGCCATGTTTTAAATTCTGTACCCTAACAAATATAATTTTGTAAATATTTCCTCTTATAACTTACAGTTTTATTATATATATGTATTTAATAGTCTTTAGGAAGAGGATTTAAGTTTTATGACTATGTACAGGTATTCTTTTTTCTCACATGTTTTCTGAAAACGTTTTCAAACAGTTTCTTTCCCAGAGAGCTCATAAACTCTTAGCTTACAAGGCAAAAATGAAAAAAAAAAAAAGATTGTTACTTTCATGAAATGATATTTTACTAAGAATTTGATCGCAATGTCTATAAAACAAAGGAACTGTAGTCTGTAGTTAACATTTTAGATGATGCTGAAGGATCCTATAAAAAGTCACCTTTATTTATTTGTTTTTTTCAAAAGATTATTTATTTTAGATAGAGAGAGAGCATGAGCAGGAGGCGGAGAGGGAGAGAGAGAGAGAGAATCTCAAGCAGACTCCATGCTGAGCAGGGAGCCCAAGTTGGGACTCAGTCTTAGGACCCTGAGATTATGACCTGAGCCTTAACTGACTGAGCAAATCCAAGTTCCCCGAAAAGTCACTTTTAAATTGACTTTTTAATAAGTTTTAATGTTTTTTCTCTCCTAAATAGAAAGTGAATGAAAATTCTTCTACATGCTATGTAAATTATATAAAACTGGAATAATAGCTATAAAATATTGTTTATATCTATGACTACACAAAGAAAAAAATCAAAGAATGGAGATTTCTGTGCTGCCACTTGCAGATATTAATCTTGTCCGCTTTAACAGCCTGCCATCATTAGCTGTGCAAATGTTAAAGAAACATAATTGGGGGAATGAAATGCAAGAGTTCAATCAATTAACATTTATTGATGCCTAGGATATGCTGGGTTTGTGCACTTAGACTGTGATGACAGTTACAATAAGTGATGGTAAGAAATGTCAAGAGAAAGGACACTGGAGTACCAGGGTCCAGAAACCAGTAGAATTGGTATAATGACAGCTTCATGTGTCTAATACAAGTGTGGCCATTATACAGTAAAGCTCAGTTCCTCCTTGATTACTTTCATCTTTATTAAAAGCATAGTAGACATTGACTATCAAGTTTCACAGGTTAAATACCCTAGTTTTTAGTGCATATTGTGGACTAGGGTCCATATAGTACTCTGGATAAATCTACATTTAAAAGTTGCTGGCTCTTTGGGCCTATTGCCCATGAGAAACAAAGATTCCATAGACAGAATGGGATCTTGAGACTAATTTTTAAAGAAAATAGGAGGTTTCCTTGATAAAGGAAGAAAGTTCCAAATATTAGAATATAGCATTAAAAAAGACTTAACATTTATACAATAGGGTCCCAGAAAAGGGTATACTCTGAATAAAGGGTAGTGTAGTTTATTTTTATCCCAAATTAAGGCAGCAACACATCCCTCTTTGGGGATACAAAAGATTAATCAAAACCCTTATAATCATCAAAAATAGAGAAGTTAACATCAAGCTCTCTAGCTAATATCAAGCATAATTATGCATGCATGTGTTTTTCATACAAAACACAGAAAACATAAAGTTACTTTTCATACTGTAAATGTTTGACTAGCTAAGGAAAAGAAAATATCTTCCATCTTTTATTATAACTTTGAAATTTAAAAAATCCCAAGGCTTTAATCTCTAAATATCTCAAAAATATGTTCAGATACTGTTATCAACAGACTGTGTTCCACAAAGAAAACTTAGATTTGATTGAAAATTATTATAGAACATTTTAACTTTCATGAAGTATCATTTATCTAGGAAAATATCTCTGTGACTTGTTTTAAGCTATGAGTGACTTGTTTTATAGTAATGTATATTTTAATTTACATAGTTCTTTATAATTGTCAAGTACTTTTACAAGCTTTATTTTATATGACATATCCTTAGTGACTTCCTAAGTAATTTTTTCTTATTCCTGCAGTATTACATTTTGGTTTTCATGAATTTATACTGGGGTTAGGGCCACTAGACAATTTTGAAAATGCTACTGTTATACTGACAGGCCATATGATTGTTTTGTTCTGTTTTGTTTATTCCACTAACGCAGACAAAAAGAATAAATGTTAGCTATCTTAATAGTCAATGTGGATCACCACATAATTGAGTTGAAGCTAAAAAATGGTAATAACTAGGAAAATGGTCAAAACAATCAAATTAGCCAGGGTTAAATCCAATCAGAAGCCAGTTTATGTGGATTTTAAAGATTCTTATATGCAAATGTCTTTTTCTACTCATGTCTGTCTTTGAAGACAATCCCAAATGTCTCTTCTTTCTATATAGTACTCTGGATAAATCTACATTTAAAAGTTGCTGGCTCTTTGGGCACCTGGGTGGCTCAGTCAGTTAAGCATCTGCCTTCCACTCAAGTCATGATCCTGGAATCGAGCCCCACATCAGACTCCCTGCTCAGTGGGGAGTCTGCTTCCCCCTGTGCCCCTCACCCTGCTCATGCCCTCTCTCTCTCTCTTTCTCTCTCTCAAATAAATAAATCTTTTAAAAAATCTTTTAAAAAGTTACTGGCTCTTTAGGGTGTAATGATGTAACACTTTGTTCTTCTTTTCCTTGGTTCAGACCCAAATGAAAGACAGTTCCTTGTGTGTCAGTATTTGTTCTTTTCTCCTTAAGTAAGAGAACCTGAAGTTTTTACCTAGTCACATGACTTCCTAAAATATTGACTACCTTGTCCATTTTCCTCTTAGCAACTAGGAATGACAGTCTATCTAGGTTCTGCCAATGGTTTATAAACAGAAATGTTCTCATAATAAGGAAGCCCAGGTTTCTCTTCCATTTTTTCCTTCCTCTTGGCTGGAATGCAGATGTCATGTCTGGATCTAAAACATGGAAAGAATCTGCATTCCTGAAGACTTACAATGCTGGTCTACCAGCCCTAGACTAAGAATTTTTTTCCTAAGAGAAGAAATATTTATCTTTGGCCACTCTATTAGTTTTCTAGGGCTGCCTTCACAAAGTACCACAGACTGAGTGGTTTTAACAACAGATATTTATTTTCTCACAATTCTGGAGACTAGAAGTCTGATGTTAAGGTGTTTTCAGGGATGATTTCTTCTGAGGCCTCTTCCTTTGGCTTGTAGATGGCCATCTTCTTTCTGTTTTCACACCGTCTTTCCACTGTGCTTATGTGTGTCCAAATTTCCTCTCTTACAAGGAAGTCAGTCATATTGGATTAGGGCCCACCCTCATGACCTCACTTTATCTTAGTGACCTTTTTAAGGGCTCTATCTCCTAATACGTCACATTCTGAAGTACTAGGATTTTGGCACAGTACAGTTCAGTCCATAACACACTCTTTTTTTTTTCCCCATTTGTAGCCAAACACATTCACGACTGATACAATATAGGGGATGTCCAAGCGCTATAACTACTTATGGGGGATGAATCATTATATGACTTGTCGTAGATGTGTGGACATAGTAGGCTTCCTAGACCTTTTATCTTCAGGAACACTGACTTCCTACCCATCTCAGGCACATATCTCCCCCGATGGGGAAGCATGTCCTACTAAGCTTATTATTGCAGAGCAGAGAGAACAGAAAGTGTGCTTCTGTGTTCTAAGAAAGAGATCAGTCCCAGAAGGTATTAAACCATATGTGTGCACTTATTTCTCCCAAAGCCACCAGATTCTCATTGACTTCCATCCTCTGAAGATAAGTGATGAGAAGATGGACAGATCTCAGGTCTCTAAAAATTCTTTGCATGAACAACTCTTGATCTTGGGGTCATGAGTTTAAGCCCCACCTTGGGTGTAGAGATTACTTGAGAAAAAGAAGAAAAAGATTGTTTAGGCTGACTGGCTTGGTCAGTCAGTAGAGCATGTGACATGAATTCTAGTCCTATGCTGTGTGTAGAAATTACTTAAAAAAATTCTCTGCATGGAAACATAAAACAAGAAGAAATGACTTTTCTCTCAGCATTAATGCTGAATAAACTACCTTTTAAATATCTGCTACTACTAGTATTTTTTCATATTATTTTGTATTTAATTTTCTATTAAAGACTGGTATCTTATTGCAAAACCAGAAGTCTTGAGCATGTGAAATAAAAACTTACCATATTTATTGTTAATTACTCAAACTATCTCTTGTAGTGGAGACTTTTCATCAGACACTTTTAAAGATTACTATTTGGGAAATTTTGTAAAATTTGTAATATTTGAGATATTATATGTATATCTTGGGAATAAAACATAACACAGAGGGAAAAGAACATACCATTGAGAAAATGTTGAAGCCACTGAAAATGATGTGCTCTCAGGATTTAGTTCATTTGCTGGGACGGACCTGAGTTTGGCAAAATATGGCCTTTGTGCCAAATCTGGCCCTGTGCCTAATTTTGCAAGTAGTTGTATTGGAATCCATTGTTTATGCAACATTTATGGCTGCTTTTTGCTAAAAACAAGATTGGTTTATTATAAAAGAGATTGTATGATATACTGTATGTTGGCTAATTGACTTTAAATAATAAAAATTTTAAAAAGAGATTGTATGCCCACAAAGCCTAAAATATTTACTATATGATCCTTCATAAAAATATTTACTGACCTGGTCCTAGAACAGGATCATATGAAATACTTTTGTTTTTACCATTAGTTTGCCTTTTTTAAATGCTAAATTATATAACTGGCTATATATAATTTAGTTATGCATAGAAAATTTTGATGGATTAATTCAGAAATAAACTAATAAATTCTACATTTTTCACAGGCTGAGGATTTCATCCTTATATGTAAAATGTTTTGCTATGCTTAGAAAATGAAAGTGCCTCTTAATCTAGGCTAAGAACCAGTGTTCTAGTTAAGATACAATCAGATAACAAATGTAGTGATCCAAAGGGACACATGCACCCAAATGTTTTTAGGAGCAATGTCCACAACAGCCAAACTATGGAAGGAACCTAGATGTCCACCAACAGATGAATGGATAAAGAAGATGTGGTATATATATACAATGGAATACTAGGTAGCCATCAAAAGAAAAAAATCTTGCCATTAACAACAAGGTAGATAGAACTAGAGGATATTATGCTGAGCAAAATAAGTCAATCAGAGAAAGACTATTATATGATCTCTGGGATATGAGGAATTTGAGAGGCAGGGCGGGGGCTTGTGTGGGGTAGGGAAGAAAAAAATAAAACAAGATGGGATCGGGAGGGAGACAAACCATAAGAGACTCTTAATTTCATGAAACAAACTGAGGGTTGCTGAGGGGTGGAGGTGGGGCGTAGAGATAGGGTGGCTGGGTTATGGACATTGGGGAGAGTATGTGCTATGGTGAGTGCTGTGAAATGTGTAAGCCTTATGATTCACAGAACTGTACCCCTGGGACAAATAATGCACTGTATGTTAATAAAAAAAAATTTTTTTAAAGATGCAATCAGATCATTTTATTCCAGTGCACCCTAATGAGAAAAATATGTTGATAATTTTTAAAATCAGTTTAACAGGGTAAGTAGTGAAATTTTTTCTCAGTGTTTGGATAAGTAAAGATACTTATTCATTAAAATGTCTTAGTTTTATTAATTTCAAATACAAGCTAACTCTCTATATGTATCCAAATGACTTTATTGTTTTCCAGTACATGATAAGCAACAACTTAAAACTGAAGTAATTTAATACAGGTTACCCCATTTTACTTTTTATAAAATTAAAGTTCTTTAATTCTTCAAAATCTATTCAGAGTTCAATCAGTAGTATAACAGATTATGGAAGATAAGCTCACAAATCTGAATACAGCTTCTGATTAAATGTTGCTTAATGAAAGAAAAATGAAATTTATTATTGTTATAAAGCTTGCCCCTCCCTCCATACTTTTGAACCCATTCCCTTATAGAGGCCAAACATTTTCAATTACAGATATAAAGCTCTTTCTCTCTCCCTTGAAAATATTTTGTAGTGTTTCATGGTAATTATAGTATGAGTGTGGATTAAACATGATTATAAGTGTCATTTATATTTACCACAGTAGGATACAACTTATGGGCTTGCAATGACAGAAATACTTATGTTTGTGTAGATGAAAGATAATGTTAAGCCTCTGAAATCAGAATCCTGAAGTGCTGCAAGAGTTTATCATCTCAAATTCAAATGCTTACCGTTCTTGTTACTGCTGGTAGTTTTCCATAGTAATCACTACCTGAACACATTTAATTACATTATTTAGCAATTTAAATTAAGTTAATCCAAAATGGGCTCCTTAAAGAAAAATACTACAGTGTATTAGTTAACTCTTATTAAAAGTAATTTTTATAAAAAAGGTAATTTTTCAGTGTAGGAGTGCTGCAAGAAACTATATTACTGGGGGATATTGTAATATTAAAAAAGAGAAATGTTAAAAAAGAAATAATGAAGTGTGTTATTGACTTTCTTTTCTTAATGTTGTATTCTGGCAGAATGAGATAAACTTTACTGATCCACGGTTTTGTTCTCTATTGTCCCTATAGACTGATAATTCTTTACTTAGCCTGTGTTAATAAATCTTTTTTTTAATGTATATATATGTGTATATATAGCCTTTAAGTCCATTAGTTCCACTTACAGGATGTAAATGCAAATATGAGATAGGAGGATGCCCAACATGGATTACATTTGATAAAAAAAGTCAACCTTTGGCAATATATTACATCAGTTGTGATCCAGTCCTATGATGAAATATTGCACAGCCATTTAAAAAGAGGTTTAATATGAATTTTAATGAAATTAATAAATGCCCATAAATCATGAGTGCAAATGTTTAAAATGCAATTATATATAAACACATATAGATATATAAATATAAAAATATATAATACATATAAATATATAATGTAAAATTTGTAAGCATATGAATGTTGCTTAGTAGTTATCACTGGATTGTGGTGTTTGCATTTTTTTCTTCTCTTTTATTCTAATTTTCTTCACTGATCATGTATTATATTATTGAATATGAATTCTAGGAATACTTGCAGTAGACAATTATTGTGTTAAATACACTTGGCTAGAATCCACAGATTTCACGTCAGTGGTCTAATGTTAACTTCTAGTATTTAGTGTGATTGTAGTAAAATGCACACAGGATTACTCTTTGATCACTTTTTATGTTCCTTGGCCCAGACATCATGGCTCACCATTAATCCTGTAATTCATCAGATTCATATAAGTCTCCCTTTTTGGTTATGTTCTCCATTCTGGCTAAATAAAATTCATTGACTTCTCCTTTATAGCACTTCTTGGTTTTGACCCTTGGGATTTAGAAGTACCATCTTTCCAGAATTCCCATCATCTAATTTACGTGTTTAACCTCCTTCAAAATCCAGCACAAAATTTTCTACCTACAGAATATATATATGTGATCACAACTCCTTTTACTCCACTTGACATTTAACGAACTTGGAATTTTATTGATATGTTTTCCATGAAAGTATATTTTAGTGTCTAATACATTCTTCATAATCAGCTTGTAAGTTTCTTTTTTTCTTCTTTTTCAGCTTTGAGATATGACTGACATATAAAATTGTATAAGATCCACAACATAATGTTTTGATATATGTATGTATTGCAAAATGATTAGCACAATAAGGTTAGACAATACAGCCATCACATCACATAATTACATTGTTTTGTTTGTTGTTGAGAACTTCAAAAATCTGCTCTCAGCAACTTTCAAATACACAATATCATATTATTGACGATAAACATGCTGTACATTATATCCCCAGAAATTACTCATCTTATAACTAGAAGTTTGTACCCTTTGGCCACCTTCATCCATTTCTCTACTCCCCACCCTCCAACCCTGACAACCAACAATCTGGTCTCGATTCCTGTTGGTACATTTTTCTTTACATTCCACATATAAGTGATACCATACACTATTTGTCTTTGATGTATTTCACTTAGCCTAATGCCTTTTGATGTATTTCACTTAGCCTAATGCCTTCAGGGTTCATCCATGGTGTCACAAATGGCAAGGTTGACTTCTTTTTTATGCCTGAATAATATTCCATTATGTATTCATTCATCCACTTGAGGAGGCATAGGTTGTTTCTATGTCTTGGTTATTGTAAATAATGCTGCATTGAATATAGGTATGCACGTGATTCTTTGAGATGGTGATTTCATTTCCTAAGGATATATACCTACAAGTAGAATTGCTGGATCATGAGGTAGTTCTATTTTTAATTTTTTGGGGAACCTCCATAATGTTTTCCATGGTCACTGCACTAATTTGCATTTCTATCAGCAGTGTACAAGGAAATCATTTTTACCTACATCTTTTCCAGAACTTATTATCTTGTGTTTTGATAATAGCCATTCTAAAAGGTGTGAGGTGAGATCTCACTGTGGGTTTGATTTTTGCATTTCCCTGGCAATTAGTGGTCTTGAACTCTTTTAATGTACCTGTTGGCCATTTGTACGTCTTTCTTGGAAACATGTCAGTTCAGATCTTTTGCCACTTTTGTAATTAGACTATTTGGGGGATTTTTGTTATTGAGTTGTATGACTTTTTTGGATTTAAGCCCTTATCAGATATGTAGTTTGCAAATATGTTCTTCCTTTTTGTAGGTTGTCTTTTCATTTTGTTGATGGTCTCCTTTGTTGTGCAGGAGCTTTTTAATTTGATGTAGTATTTATTTATTTTTTTTAAATTTCATTGCTTGTGCTTTTGGTGTCATATTTATAAAATCATTGCCAAGATAAATTTTAAGGAAATTTTCCCCATGATTCTTGACAGAGATTTATGGAGTCAGGTCTTACATTAAGGTCTTTAACCCATTTTGAGTTAATTTTTGTGAGTGGTGTAAGATAGGGTTCTAATTTCATTGTTTTATATGTAAATATCTGTTTTTTCCAGTACCATTTATTGAAGGCCATCTTTTCTCCACTGAATATTCTTAACTCCCTTGTCAAATATTAGTTGACTGTAAATGGAAGGGTTTTCTTATGGGTTATTTGGTTATTGTGGCCTATGTGTCTGTTTTTATGCCATTACCATAATTTTTATATTACTTTAACTTTGAAATATAATTTGAAGTCAGCAACGGTTACACCTCCAGCTCTGTTCTTTCTCAGGATTATTTTGACTATTCAGGTTCTTTGAAATTCCATATGAATTTTGGGATGGTCTTTTATTTCTCTTTCTATAAAACATTCCATTGAAATCTCATTAGGGATGCCATTGAGCCTATAAGTTACTCTGGGAAGTATGGGCATTTTAATAATATCAGTTCTTCAGTTCATGAGCATAGGATATCTTTCCATTTTCTTTGTGTCTTCAATTTCTTTATCAGTGCGTTATAGTTATCAGTGTACAGATCTTCCACCTCCTTGGTTAAATTTATTCCTAAGTATTTACTTACTTTTGATGTTATTATAAATGGGATATTTTTCATTATTTATTTTTCAGATAATTTATAATTCTGTAGAATCACAACTAACTTATGTACTTCAGTATCATGCAACTTTGCTGAATTTATTTATTAGTTCTAACAACTTTTTGGAAGAATTCTTAAGATTTTCTATATGTAATATCATGGTATCAGCAAAAAGAGACAACTTTACTTTTTTTTTTTTTTTTCTTTTCCCCTGATTGGGACGCCTTTTATTTATTTTTTTTTCCCTTGCTCCTCTATCTAGGACTTAAAGTACTGTGTGGAATAAGTGTAGTGAGAGTGGGCACCCTTGTCCTGTTTTTGACCTTAGGGGAAAACCTTTTATCCATTTACCATTGTGTACAATGTTAGCTGTGGGTTTGTCATATGTGGCCTTTATAATGTTGAGGTATATTGCTGCTATTCTCAATTTTTTGAGAATTTTACATAAAATGTTGAATTTGGTCAAATGTTTTTTTCTGCATCTATTGAGGTGATCATGTGATATTATTAAAATTTTATTTTAATTCCAGTTTTCCATTAGTTTCAGGTTTATAACATAATTATTCAATATTTTTCTACATTACAATGTTCATCATGATAAATGTACTCTTAATCCCCTTTACCTGTTTCACCCAGCCCCCACTCACTGCCCCTTTGGTAACCAACAATTTGTTCCCTATATTGAAGAGTCTGTTTTTTGTTTGTCCTTGTTTTGTTTTTTTAAAATTCCAAGATGATCATATGATATTTGAAAAAAAAAATTTATTTCTTTTAGAGAGAAAGAGTGTGAGTAGGGAGAGGGGCAGAGGAAAAGAGAGAATCCTGAAATAGGCTCCCCCATCAGTGCAGAGCCCGACAAGGGGCTTGATCTCAGGCCCCTGAGATCATGACCTGAGCCAAAATCAAAAACTGGCCAGCTGCTTAAATGACTGAGCCATCCAGGCACCCTTGAAGATGATCTTGTGATTTCATCTTTTAATCTATTACTGTGATGTATCACATTTGTCTATTACATGTTGAAACATCACTGTATGTTTCACTTGTATATGATTATTTTAATATTTTGTTGAATTCAGTTTGCTAGTATTTTGTTGAGAGTATTTGCATTTATATTCATCAGGGATATTGGACTACAATTTTCTTCTTGTAGTGTCCTTATTTAGCTTTTGTATCAGGTAATTTTGGCATAAAAATGAGTTGGGCAGTGATCCCTCCTTTCTGGATTTTGGAAGAGTTTGAGAAGGATTGGTATTAATTCTTTAAGTGTTTGTATAATTCACTAGTGAAACAATTTGGTCCTGGGCTTTTCTTTATTGGAAGCTTTTGATTATTGATTCAATTTGCTGACTTGTTATATGTTGATTCAGATTTTCTGTTTCTTCATGATTCAGTCTTGGTAGGTTGTATACTTCTAGAAATTTTTCCATCTATTCTGGGTTGTCGAATTTGTTGGCATACAGTCATAGTAGCCTCTTACAATGCTAAGTACTTCTGTGGTATCCCCTAAGTTTTGGTATGTTTTATCTCCATTTCCATTTGTTTCAATATTTTTTTAAAATTTCCCTTTTGATTTCTTCTTTGACTCTGTGGTTGTTCGGGAGTGTGTTGTTTAATTTCTGTTTATTTGTGAATTTTTCACCCTTATTCCTGCTACTGACTTCTAGTTTCATTCCATTGTGATCAGGAAAGATACTTGATATAATTTCTATCCACTTGAATTTGTTGAGACTTGTTTTGTTGCCTGCCTTAAGATATATCCAAAAATGCTTCATGTACACATGAGAGGAATATGTATTCAGCTGCTATTGAATGGTATTTTCTCTATCTGTTAGGTCCATTTGGTCTCTAGCATTGTTTAAATCTGCTGTTTCCTTATCAAGTCTTTGTTGAAAGTGGAATATTAAAGTACCCAACTCTTATTGTATTACTGTTTATTTTTCCTTTTAGTTTTGTTACTATTTGTTTTATATATTTAGTTGCTCTGATGTTAGGTACATAAATGTTTACAATTGTTCTATCTTCTTGGTGTATCCCTTTATCACTATATAATGACTTTTTTTTAATCTCTTTGGATCATTTTAAATTTAAAGTTTATTTTTTTCTGACATATGTATGGTTGACCCCTGCTTTCTTTGATTTCCATTTGCTAGAAATATCTTTTTCCATCTACTTACTCTCAGTTTCCCTCAATTCTGAAAGTTAAAGTGAGTCTCTTATAGGCAGCATATCACAGGATCATTTCTTTATCCATTCAGCCATTCTATGTCTTTTGATTAGAAAATTTAGTCCATTTACATTTAAAGTAATCATTTGTAGGTAGAGACTTACAATTGTCATAATGTTAATTTTTCTGTTTTTTAGGTTCTTGGTTTCTTGCTTCCTCCCTAGCTACCTTTGTGACTTCATTCCTCTTTGTTATTATATGTTTTCACTCCTTTACCATAATCTGTGGTATATCTTTGCAGTTGGATAGGATCACTATATAGAGTTCCTTGTCAGTTGAGGCCACATACTATGCTCCGCAGATGGATGCAGTCACTGGCTGGGTCCCTGACTGGGAAAGGTCTCATGTTGTGTTCAGCAATTAGATGAGACTATTGGCTGGATTCTGCTACAGGGTAGGGGTGTAGGGCAGGCTCCATGGCTGAGTCGTTATGTAGACTGGATATTGAGGGTGCTCAAGGTAATTATTTAAACTTGCTCTTTTGGGGGGACCAGAATCTATATTTAACAGGTAGACAGGGCTCCTGGCTCAATTCTTTGCCCATAGCACACCTGCAGGATGGACTCTGAGCTACCTTGATTCTCTGGTCACATGGGACTAGCAGTAATTGGACAGGGCTGTGAGTTTGCTTCCATGCCCTGCAGAGTGTTAGAGCAGGCTCCATAGCCAGCCAGTAAGCCTATGGATTGGAGACCTAAATAAGGCAGAACTGCCTACCAAGCTTTAGTCAGGGGCACTGGCTCAGCTCTCCAGATGGGCAGAGCTGCTTGCTGTGATTTCTGCTTAAGTGCTGCTGCAAGCATGGCTAGGGTATGGGCTACATAGCTGCCCACGTTTTTCCATACAAGCTTCCTCATCAGGCAGGACTGAAGGCTTAGGTGTAGGGACTTAGATGCATGCAGGGCCGTCAAGTTACTTCCTTGCCCAGGTGGGACCATAGAGCAGTCTCCATGGCCAGTATAGTCCCTTAATCCTGTGAGATGAAAGGTATAAAATAAAGACTCAGACAGAACTGCCCACTGAGCTCCTTGGCCAGATGGAGCCATTGGATCCACTAAGCAGATGGGCAGAACCACTGATGGTGATCTCTGCTTGGGTGCAGTTTTTGAGGAAGTAAGCAGCTTATCAACATCTGATCATTGCTTGCTCTCACCCCTGTTTCCTCTTCTCTGTTTCTATCTGATCCTCAGTGGTCAAGCCCCCCCAGATTTCCTCAGTGTTCCCTATGAGGCAAGATCCAGGTGTACTTCCTGGGAACATCTACAATGCTGGGGAAGTTGGATGTCCTCCTTGGGCTCTTTTTTCCTTACTGAAGATACCATAGGGCTAGGTAATATATTTTAGTAAATATATATTTAGTAAATATATTTTCTATCTAAATATATTTTCTATCTTCTATGTTTTCTATCTTTTATCTCTCTCTCTCTCTTTCTCTGATGGTGTCAAAGAGTATCTTTAAGTAATGCATGCGACAAACATTTTTGAATGTTAAGATACATCACTAATACTGTTTACTGGCTCCTTTTATCTATGGCACAGTAAAATTTCATTTTGATATATGCAGAAGATGATAACATGTTTTGATATTAGCTGCTGATTAAAATCCTTTGTGTGGGTAGCATGCAGGCTAAGTTTTGATCTTAATCTTGATTACCAAGCTGTATTGCTATATTAATCCTGTGCAATGAACCATCAGGACTGCATTTTCTCTTATATGCTTACCATATATAGGGATCAGCTTGTTGGAACATTTGGATAAATGTCTTGAGAATGAAGTGTGTTATGTGTGGCCAGTTAAGCTTTAAATGGATGCACCAAATATATTGCAACACTCATCTCCAGTCCCTTGTTTTATTACTTCTGTTGGTGTTGGAATATAATAGGTGAGCCAGGTGCTAGGAACTCTTACTTGAGTTTCCACATGTATTATCCTGAAATAATAAGCCTTGGAGAAATTGCCTAGGAGTCAGACTTTCATAGTAACTGACATAGTTTAGTTTGATTTAGTGTCTAAATAGGAGAAATGAATCAAAAAGGATAGGGCAGACTGACCAGATCAAATACAAAATTACAGTTCCAGTTCATTCCAGCCTGTCAATTCATCTAAACATTTTAACTCTCATATACCATTATTATCTTGATTGAAAATGCAATCTAGAAATTACGGTTATTGCAGAATGTTCTGATCTCAAAACTCTATAGAAATACATATTTGACTGATTTAGAATGAAATGTTTTATTCTTTTATGATCTAGGTACTTTGTTTAGATGGGAACATTGACAGACAAATAAGGTAGGCAACATCTCCTAACCTATATGTTTTCTTTCAAAATATTATTAAATTTTATACTGTAACCCATTACTACTCTTACAACTCACTTGTCTCCTATATACTCCTTATTTTTTCTTAAAAAGAAGCTAAATAGAATGACATAACCACACACAAAAAACAAGCTTTTACTGACACATAAATAATTATATTCATTTGCACTTTATTTTGAGAAAGGTATAAAGATCTTACAGTACAAATTTAGAATTTAAAAATCATACAGAATAGGAAATGTAAATATGTAAAATATATAATGTATATGGTTAAGCATACAATTTATCTCTGTGCTTCCAAGGCAAATATGGAAAAGGACTGCAGTGCAATTCTTATTATCTGATAACATACAGTCTGTATCAGTTGTTGGAATGGCACTATTTCTGGCACTAAACTTTATAAAGAAATTTATCACTTGGATCAATAAAGAGTCAAAGATCATAAATAATAATTTTTTAAGAGTGACTATTTATTTATGAATCTGAGAGAGAGAGAAAGCAGGTGAGAGAGAGAGAGCATGAGCAGGGGTGGGGGGCAGAGGGAGAAGGAGAAGCAGACTCTATGCTGAGCAGGGAGCCCAACCGGGATTTCTATCCCAGGACCCTAGAATCATGGCCTGAGATTAAAGCAGATGCTTAACCAACTAAGCCATTCAGGCACCCCATAATAATATCTTAAGAATGAATTTGTAAAAGGTGCAGAGAATATTCTTCTTAAAAATATTTTGTTTATTAATTTTCAAAGAAAAACAAAATCAAATGATTACATTAATGCTGACAGAAAGTATGTTGGTAATTTGGTGTGTGTGTATTGTATCTGATATCAGAGTCGAGCTTTAGACACTTTATCTCTAAGGAACAAGAGATAATGTGTTCCTTAAATAGTTTTGGTCAAATACTGATTTTCCTGACTAGGACATTGACAGGATCAAGTGAGTCATCAATTCAAAGTTAAACTTCCTGTCCATAGTCTTAGGTACAAACAGGATACAAACCTGCTATACTGCTTATAAAGGAAGGAACATATTATTTGGATTCTAGCCAGATATATAACAAGGCTTCTATATTTTAGATCCCTTCATTTTCATTCTAGTCTTTTGTTTCTCTTCAACTTGGCAATGTTCTGACTCTCCAAGGTAAATCCTAATGAGCCTGGATACTTCTCAGATTCTCCCTTAATACCCTGTTTTTCTCTCCAGTTGCACATTAAGACCCAGGGGAGATGCTCTATTCTCTGTGAATAGAAGTTGATGGGAAGAGATAAGTAACAGCCAGTGGTCAACAAGAAATTCCTCCCAGGGGAGATAGAATGAAACTGTAACTATTTAACCATTAACACTTTTGTACTAAATAAGCTATCCATAGTTCTAGTGGTTCAGAAATAAAATATTGGCATTGCTTCATATATCTATCATTTGAATTTTAA
This sequence comes from Mellivora capensis, assembly GCA_004024625.1. Lineage (NCBI taxonomy): Eukaryota > Metazoa > Chordata > Mammalia > Carnivora > Mustelidae > Mellivora > Mellivora capensis. The sequence goes on along the minus strand of PISX010002770.1, from coordinate 91,742 downwards.
GCTTTACATGGAGATTTAGCATCTTAACATGCATTTTTGTCTGTCTGAAAGACATATGAATTATTAAGCTATATATGTTAACAGGGAAAGAGTGAAAAACATTTTGAACTTTCCATATAAGTTGGAAGGTCCAGTAATAGAGTTTTCTGGTGGTTAACTAGTTAAACTGACTATATGACTAGAATAGTATATTCATTCAGTGATGCTATTTTAAGGTTGCATTTCCAGAAATGAGATTGAGGAGGAGACATTGGTAAATGGGGATATTCAGACCTAAAGGATTATCTTGAGTCTGATCATCATCTTAGCCTTCATACACATCACAATTAGCATTAGAAGATGCTCAGAAAGAAATCAGGTTGCCTAAATCTGTAATAATGTCTTCAGGGATTTGGATTGGACATCATTTACATAGCAGAACTGTCTCTATCCCTACTTTTAGCAGACATTTTTTTCTTAAAATAGTTTCTTTCCTTTTTTTTCTGTGATATAATTCCAATTTATATCCTTAAAAATATATGCAAAATAAACTTGAGATTGAAGTTAGCTCAATATTGGGATAGCCCTGTTCTACTTCAGAAGTTTAAGTCATTAAATTTTAAAGAAAAGGTTTAGAGAAGAGTCACTAAAAGAGCATATTTTTTGTTTTAGATTTGGTAGTTTGTTCAAATAATCGTTAGCTATGTTAGTGAGTGTCATATTGGGCATTTAATAGATATTTGTTGAATGGGATTGAAAATTATAATAGGCTTGTCATTTAGAATTATTTTTTAATTTTCTTCACTTTCTTGGCTCAAAATTAAAGTATAATGATGGGTCATTATGCCCCAGTTTCTTCATCTGTAGTATTAGATATACCTACCCCCTCTAATGGATGATTGTAATTCTGTTAAGTATCATCCTAAGGCTCTTAGGGATCATATCCCAACATATTTTAAATATTTGCTCTAAAACGTGAAACATAAAATTTTTTATTAAATAATACCTCTTAAACAAAATCTAGAAAAAACCTATTGTGAGGCTTAATAGTAACAGTATTTTTGCTTTTGTAACAGAGCAGGTTTTAGTTATTTGCTTTCCTTAAGCAATGCAAAATGCAGTTTAGGAATCATGTGTACTTATCCACTGCATAACCATGTATTTGTTAGATGGCAAAAGAACCAGCACTGGGAGATTCAAAATTAGTTAAAAAGTGCATATACACACACACATTTTTTTTTAAATTTAAAAATACCTAGGATATGTATTAACTGTTGCTCCACCTGGAATGAAGGGTAGGACTGTTTGGTTCACAACAGCAGAGATTTTCACGAAGTAAGCTGTTGTGTGTTCTTTGCAGACAGTACAAGTCATTCTGGTTTCAGTGTCAGCAGCATTGAAGACAGCAAAGGGAGCCTTGGTGAGATGAGTTCTGAGACCTTTTCAGCTTAGGACATTGAGGTTTACTTATTTCTGGCCCTTCCTCAAAGTTCTAGTTTAGATTTGAAAACTCTAATGCAGCGTATCTCAAGATATTTAATATATGAATTAAAGATGATTTAGTTGGTGATAATTTCAGACATATCTAACTTATATAAGTAAAAGGAGATAAGCATACAATTATTTAGTTTGCTGTTGAAAATTTTATCATTATTTTAAATTAATGGATTGGATTTTTTAAACCTAAAATCTCCAAGTAGTAATAAACACAAATTTTATAGAGAATATTCAAATTGCAGAATAACAGAGTTTTTATTCTATATAAACTTTAAAGATATCTTCTTACTTTGTAATGATTTAAATAAAATATGTGTAGTGATTGAAATGATTGCACTTAAATCTCTCCTATTCAAAAAGTACAAATATAGATCATCTGAGATATTATTATTTAATATATGGCATGCTTATAATACCTTAACTGTTTTCCATTTGACTAATAATATTTTCTCTTCTAAAATCATTTGAACAAAATAAGTTGAAGTCAAATTTCTATAGATATTACCTATTTAGAACTTAACCTTGAAATAGTGTAAAACTGCTTTGAATTGTAGAACCCCCCCCAAAAGACATGCAGAACAACTTTAAGTTAACCTGCAATTAACTAACAGTTGGAAGTTCCAGAAATTAGAATGCTGAATGCCAATAATCAGTCTTCTGGTTCTTCCATTTTGAAGACCTACTGGTTATTAGGAATCATTTTAGATAAGGAGGTAATTGATCTGTAGGGTCTGTAGGGTGTGAGAGGAAGACAGGTGCTTTGGGAAGTATAATTTTGAAAGTAATGGGTTTAAGAAGATGACATACCTCTGAGAAGATGGCAAGGGGACAAGTATTGGAGAAGAGGAACAGCCCACACCATGCTATAGCCCTTGCTGGAGCCCTGAAATATCAGTGATGGTGGAATTGACAGTAGTTTGGAGAATGTAGCTGTTACATACAGCAGGGAATCAGCACAATTGATGTGCAAAGGCTGGAAAGTGCATCTATTTGCAGAGGTTAATAATATGCTTATTGTGATTGGCAATTGGACCCATTCTAGAAGCAAAGAGAGTCAATTATGGTTATTTCCTTTTGATAGAAAAATGAAAGCTACAGTTACTTTCCCAGTCTGGAAATCTGGAATCTGACAGTTTGGACTTTTCTAGAACAATATACACTGAGAATTTCCTACCTGAGGCTCTTTGTTTTGGCATGAAAAAGGCATTAAAGATGCAATAGGTGGTTTCAACAAATGTATGCAAATTACATTATGATGAAAATTGTGTCTCTACGATTTTCTCATTAAGAGAAGGGCCAACAATCAGTAAGTACAAAATACTTCATGTCTGCAGTTTGATATATTCACCGTTCCAGCACCACTTAAGGTACTCTGTGAGCCAGCGATAGCATTCACTTGATCCGTGTGATCAACTGCCTCTAATTATGGTATCAAATCACTTGAAAGGATGTGTATTGCCTTCTTAATATTTAAGTAGATTTTTAAAAAATTCTCCCTCTCTGATGGTAATGCTCACATATTATAGCTGCTAGAGCTAATTGAGAGATCCCCGTGGGGTCTAAAGGTATGCATGGTATTAGCCATGTTGGTCTGCTTTGATGTTTTTGTCAGTAAGATCTTGTTTTAGAGCATTGTGGAGTATACCTAACAGTGCTTTTGACATGTGTTCTCATCCATTCCCACAGACTTTTCATTACCCTTCTTTGAAGAGGTATTTGGGGGATATGAAAAATACTAATGTGCAGAGTTTTTTCCCTACTGGCAATATTTTTCTGCTCATCCAGCAGTTTTACAGCAGAATTTCTCACTTAAATGATATGGTATAATTCCATTTTCCACATGGAAAAATGGAATTTATTTTATATTAATTTTAAAGAACTAGAGCTTTTAGACATAAAGACAACAGCAGTCAAGCACATGACGCAGAGCTGTACTCACACTGTTGTTTATTCTGGAGTTCCTGAAACGAGCCCTGCAGTAGATGGGATAAAGGAAGAGATTATAGATGCTTTGGTTAGTCCCATAAATTTTGCAAAACCTCTGAATATCTGAAGTAGAATACAGCAGTTGCTCTACAGGGAAGAGAAATACCATTCCTGCTGTAAATCTTTACTGCCCATGCCTTTGCAACCATTTGTCAGTCTGTGCCTTTCTATAACAATTTTAACTCTGAAAAAATATCTTCAGGGTTGAAAACTTATTAAAACTCTCTGTGTGGAGTAAGTATGCTGCCTTGGGTGCTCTGTGGAGCTGCAAAAAATAGAGAAGGCTGGTCCTACCCCTGGGGGCAGTAAATCTAATGAGAGCCAGAGGCAAACAAAAAGGACTCAGTACAAAACAGGTGACCAAATATTAATAAAGACACCGACATTCATAAAATAGGCTGAATGGAAAGTTTGCCATCAGGTTAGTGAGCTGTACTACACCAAGAACAGGACATACACTAGCTCTACTTCTACTAATAATAACAACCACTGAAATCCTCTGTATCATAGGCAATGTATTTACCTTATGTTAAATCTTTACCACAACCTTGTAAGATAGTATATAATCATCGGTTTACAGAAGAGAAAAGTAATTTTTTTTTTTTTGCTAAGACTTCATTTTTTAAGAGTGGTTTAAGGTTCACAGCAAAGTTGAGGGGAAGGTACAGAGACTTTCCATATACCCTCTGCCCAGCACATGCATAGCCTCCCCCATTGCCAGAATTCCCCACCAGAGTGATCATCTTAGTTACTATTGATGAACCTGTATCAACACATCATCACCTAGATTCCGTAGTTTACATTAGGGTTTGCTCTTGGTTTTGTACATTCTATGGAGGTGAGTAATGACATATATCCATCATTACTGTATTATGTAGAGTATTTTCACTGCCCTAAAAAACCCTCTGTGCTCCTTCTGTTTATTTCTCCCTCCAATCTCTAGTCCCAGGCAACTGTTCATCCTGTTACTGTCTCCATAGTTTTATCTCTACCAGAAGGTTGTACACTTGTAATCATAAGATATGTAGACTTTCCAAATTGGCCTCTTGTACTCAATAATATGTTTCTTCCCTGCCATCTCATGACTTGATAGTTCCTTCCTATTTGGCACTGAATAATAGCCTATTGTCTGAATACACCAAAGTTTATCCATTCACCTACTGAAAGACATCTTGTTGCTTTCAAGTTTTGGTAATTATGAGTAAAAGCATCTAAAACATCTGTGTGCAGATTCTTGTGTGTACATAATTTTGAGTTCCTTTGGGTAAATACAAAGCATGATAGTTGTTTTATATGGTAAGAGTATGCTTAATATTGTAAGAAATCACCAATTGGTCGCCCAAAGTGGCTGTACCATTTTGCATTTTGAGAAATAATGAATGAGAGTCCTTATTGCTCTGTATCCTTACCAGCATTTGGTGTTGTCAGTATTTCAGATTTGGGCATTCTACTAAGTATATAGCAGTATCTCGTTGTTTTAATTTGCATTTCCTTGATGACATGATGTGGAACAGTTTTTTCTGTATGCTTTTTTACCATATGTGTATCTTCTTTGGTGAGATGTCTGTTAAGGTCTTTGACCCATGTTTTAATGAGGTTGTTTGTTTTCATATTGTTGAGTTTTATGAGTTCTTTGTATATTTGGGGTAATAGTCCTTCATCACATATATCTTTTGTAAATATTTCCTCCCAATCTTTGTCTTGTCTTGTCATTCTCTTGACATTGTCTTTCAGAGAACAGAAGTTTTTAATTTTAACGAACTTTGGCTTATTAATTCTTGCTTTTGTAGATAGTGCCTTTGGTGTCATATTTAAAATGTCATTGCCATATCCAAGGTCATTCATGGGCTTTCTCTTATGTTATTGTCTCGGAGTTTTATAGCTTTGCATTTTACACATAAGCCTATGATCAATTTTGAATTAATTTTTGTAAAGGGTTTAAGGTTTGTGTCTAGGTTCATTTTTTTGCATGTGGATGTCCAGTTGTTCCAGTGCCATTTGTTGAAAAGACTACCTTTGCTCCATTGTATTGTCTTTGCTTAAAGATCAGTTGATTATGAAAAGTAAGATTTTGTGTGGCAAATGTACTTAAAAAATTCACCCAGCTAGTTTATCATTGCCAAAGCCAATTTTAACACAGGTCATCTATTTATTACTCTATGTTGATGCCACAGTATGCATCACTTACTACCATCAGTGAATAGGGAGGTTCTTACCAATTTGGCATAAAATTGTGCAGTGAACTAATAGTTAGCAAAATGCTGTCTAGTTTATTTTATTGTAGGCAAACCCCAACCTGCCATAAATATCTGCATTGCTCGAACAGTTTTGTTTTTATCATCTTGGAACCATTTAAAAAATAAGTGTTAGTGATTAAATCAGTGCATTGATATTTAATTCATTGTTGATCCCTTGAGATACATGTTTATGACATGCCTAACCTTTCCATTGAAAGTTCTCTGAGAACCAGCAATTTTGTATTCCCTTAGTGCCTACCAAAATACTGAGCACAAGTAAGCATTCTAACATATGTTAGGCCAAACTGAACTAAAGACGGAATATCTTAACTGAGACTTTCACCCATTCTATCAGCTGCAATGTTGATTTTCTATCACATAGCAGTCTTTGGTTACCTTTCTATAGCAATAGATGGCAATCACTATATCAAAAAGATGTTTATGGAATACATTTAGATCAATAGTAACTAGATGAGATTGAAGAGATCTTTCACCTTCTCTTTGTTGTTTACCTTATTAGACTTATTTCTAGGAGCAAACTACAGGGCAACTCCTTAAGTGTTGTTTTTTAAGCCTGAGCCTGTATGTGGGCATTGTGTATCCTGGGTTAGAGGTTACAGAAACAAGAGCAATTGTTCATTCAGAAAGGTCTCCATATGGAAACATTGAAAAAGTTTTTTTGAATAAATAAATCCTGTACATAGAAATATAATATGTTTGCTTGCCAGTTCTCCCTAAATAAATACTTTTATTTTTTTTGGATGGTTATTAAGGAGGGCATGTATTGCATGGAGCACTGCGTGCATATGCAAACAATGAATCATAGAACAGTACATCAAAAACTAATAATGTAGTGTATGGTGATTAACATAACATAATAAAAAATAAAAGCTTAAAAAATCAATAAATTAATAAATTCTTAAACTTAATTAGGTAGCAGTCATGATTCATCCATTCAACAAATGTATTTTCAGAGTCTGCTACGTACCAGTCATTATTCTGAGCATGAGGTTTTGCAGAGAACAAAACTCCATGGAGTTTATATTCTAGTGGGGTAGAAAGATAATAAAAATTAGTATCAAAGACTTACTTATTGGATAAAAACAAATCAGAACAGAAAGATAAGGGGAAGGGGATCAATGGAGTTCTCACTGAGAAGGTGACATTTGAGAAAAGACAAAGAACATGAAAAGAACAAGCTTTGTTGATACTGGAGAAACCAACTTCAAGGCTGAGGAAAATCATCACAAAAGCCCTGACTTACAGCATGCCTGGTGTCTTTGAAAAATAGCATACCTTGAATAGCAAAATATACCATGATGCTATTTAGTAAGAAAGGGAAAACTGGGATAAGCAGGGGTGTGTGTGTGGGGGGGGAGGTCAGATGGGAAGTCTTATTTCCAAATATATTATGTTTGCACTATATACCAGGTATCCCAGTGGAGATATCAAGAATTCAGGGAGAACATATGAATCTGAAGGCCAGGAGAGAGAGTCAGGATATGGACATTTAGGAGTCATCCATGTTTCAATAGTGTTTGAAGCAATGAGACTGTTGATATCAGCCCAAAACTGAGCACAGATAAAGAACAGAGATCTGAGAACACAGCTTTGGGGTATTCATATGTTTAGAAAGGGAAATGAATTAGAATTGGCAAAGAGGATGGACATAGGGGACAAATATGTAGGAGGAAAATGAGGAGAGTACTACATTTTTGAAGCCAAGTAAAGAGTGTTTCAAAAACAGAGTAATCAATCATATAAAGTGCTGTTTAGAAAGTGAAAACTGACAACCAACCATTAAACTTAACTATGCGGAGGTATTATGACCTTGATAGGAGAAGTAACCAAATGGAAGAAGTAAAGGTCTAGTTGCAATTGGGTAACGAAATCAGGGATGAGGATGTAATATAAGGAAATATGGACAACTTTTTGATGTGTAGGAATCAAAAGAATGGAGCAGCTGCTATAGGATAAAGTAACTTGTTTATTTAATATGAAAAAATTAAAAGCCATTTGTACATTAATGGAAAGAATGAAGTAGATAGAAAAACAGTGTTGATGTAGCAAGAAGTAGAAAATTGTTGGAATGATGTTTGAATAAGAGGAGTTGGGTAGGGACATCTGGGTAGCTCAGTCAGTTAAGTGTCAGACACTTGTTTTTGGCTCAGCTCATGATCTGGTCATGGGATTGCTCCCCGAATCAGGCTCTGTGCTGACTGTGGAGTCTGCTTCAGATACTCTCCCTCCCTTTTTGCTCCTCTACTTGCTCACATGCGTGTGCGCACACATACTCTCTCTCTCTCTCAAATAGATAAAACCTTAAGAAAAATGAGCAGATGAGTAGTGCTCAAGCAGAGCATCGGAGGGGATGGGCTTACATAGGATCAGGGAAAATTTATCCATAAGAAAAGCAGGAAGATAGGTATATGGGCACAGCTGTAATTTGTTGGATAAATGGAGTGGTGGGAATATCAGGAAGTTTCTGTATTTTCTTAGAGCCATAGAAAGCCAAGTCATAATCTGAGCACAAGGATAGGGAGGATGTGCTAGAAGTGTGAGGAAGGAGGACCTTTTACAAATGCAGTGTAATTGGTGGGTCCACTTGAAGTAAGTAGTCTTAATTGTAGTAGAGACCAATTAGCACAGTTGCTTTTGTTTTTGTTTTTACTAGCATCTTCAGATAGTCAGGTACTAAGTAGGCATCAAGATAGAATTTACCAATGTTGGAATTTTTCCAGGTATGAAAAGTCATGAGAATGCAAAAAATGTGAAACTGAGTGGGTGCAAGTGAGCATAATAATGGACTTTGGAATTGAAGTTTTGTAAGGATAGAGGTAAGAGCATAAGTTAGGTAAGGGACAGAAAAAGAGGGTAGGTTCAATAAATTATATATCCCAATGAGATTAAAGAATTGTTGGAGTCAGAGATTTAAAGCTAGAAAGATATGAAGTACTAGGCAAAGAGTAAGCTGTATGACCTTGAGATTAAGAATATAATGTAGGTTCTGGAAATGACAAGGTACATATGGTATGCACCGTATAGTATTGAGCAGAGATTAGTCATGATGGGGTTAAGGGATGAGATTAAAGGACTTAAAGGCCATTGTGTTTGAATGATTATTTATGTGGATATTTAAATTGGCAAGATTTATTTAAGAATAGTAGAGAGAGTGAGCAATGAGATAAGAGCTCAAATATTCAAGAAATGAAGTGTGGGGTGTGGGGGTGGACCAAGGGTGAATTGGCTGCAATTGAATTAATGTGAATAGTGTGATTTGGTGACATGCATTTGAAAACTGAGGAGTGTTAGGCAGGAGGGTAGGATAATTATATTGAAACAGCTATGAGGAGCATGGATGGCTCCCACTTCCCAATTGTTTGGTACAAAGGGCTGAAGGGGAGAAGAGTCATCATTGCACATATAAGATAATAATCTCTCATTCTGTTCAATTACCTTTTTCAGACACTTGAAAAAATTAATTATTTTTGATCAGAGTAGTGCCAGGATAGGAGTCAGGAAGACTGATATGTCAGCTGTGGCTAAAACAGATGGCAGCAGAGGAGAAGGTAGGAAGGAGATCAACAATAAGACTATTATACACATCCAGGTGAATAAAAGAATTTTGGAAGGAGTGCCACAGAAGGACAGTTTGAGGAAAACCCAGAAAAATATTGTTTGATGAAGAAATTCCAAGAAGGTATATTGACATTATTAGATTCTCAGAAATCCCTGAAGGCGGTTAGTATGGGATGATTTGTATTATCATTTACAGACCAGAAAACTGAAGCACAGGGGGAAAAATGATTAATCCAAATTGCTTGACTGATTACTACTGTGCTGGAAGAAGAGTTCAGCCTTCCCTACTACCAGACTGTGCTATAGAACAAACAAAACAATCAGGTCCCAACTGAATCCTGTAGTTTCTGTTCTTCTTGGTTTTATCATCACTATTACTGTTGTTATAATTACCTGATGCTAATAAACAGTAACTTGAATAGAACAGGAAATTATTCTTGATTCTTTTTCAACACAATATATATTTAACATAAATTTAACAGAAAGCAAGAAGACACAATCAAAGAAAAATATAAAAGTGCAATCAGAGGGAAGTGTTCGCACACTATATTTTATGGTTCTAGAAATATTTTTAGAAATATATAGAAATATATTTTTGGCTTTAGAAAATCATTTTTATTTCACAAAATAGAAATTTCAGTGTCCAACAGTGGCTACTAGCAGTGAAGTTGTTGAACCACTTTTGTTGGGCACTTTTATTGCCCGATTTCATATGTGCTTATTCTCAGGTAGTGGGGGTTATACCTGTTGCATGAGTGAGCAGTTAGGGCAAATGAGAAAGTCAAGGGTCAGTCCTAAGGGAAGCAAGGGGCATCTCAGTGGTAACTCGGGTATTCTGTGAGCATACCCACTGGCAATGTATGCAGTTAAAGCATCTACTTATAAATCAGCTAACTCAGAAGATCAAAAGCAAAAATTGACTACCCTAACTCTCCATATGCAACCTTCTTCAGGGTAGAAGAACTTTTTTTCATAGGATCAAACAGGAGACTTTCCCGTGTGGGGGATAGAAGGCTTAGTGATGGAAACCCTCAGATACGTTATCTGCCCTTCCTGCCCCCCACCTGCACTGTGCACCTCAGACTTTGGAAGGACAGTGGCTAACTACATGAACAATTCCCTGCAGAAAAATATATTTAGCTTCACTTTTGTTTCAGATTACAGTAAAGTTTATGTTGAGATGGTTGCCTTTCCATAGTGAACATGGTACTTATCATCTGTCATGCATTGCCTTTTGCCAGTTCATCAAGCACCCAGGAAGTGTAGCTATCTCAGGAAAGCAGCTTTTCCTGAAATGATTTACTCCTATTTAGAGAAAGGTTTAATTGGCATTTTGAAAGAGATAAAGTGGTAAGGGTAATAATGAAGCTACATGATCCCAAGTAATTGTTACCATAATTGCATACGTAGACATCTTAATCACTTCAACTACTCTGGACTCTTGTGCAAATTTTCTGGTCATTACAAATGCATAGAGTTCCACATGCTTGTTTGTAGGTAAAATATACATGTGCACATGTGTGAATGCGTGCACTTCTTATCTTTCAGTAAGATGGTTTGAAAGTGACTTCAAAGTGTGCCTATCTCCATTCTTACAGAGGCTGACAATGAAACATATCTCTTCATTAATTAATCTTTGATTTTACAAATCTATATAGCTTTGCACTGAGCATGTTTAGTGTGAGGCCAAGATTATGGTTCAATTCTTGCTTTAAATTTGCTTAAATACTTATGTGGAGATTTAGACAAAATATATAGACAGCTACAATATAAAGTGCCAAATGCTACAATCAGGATGCTATAGTAACATAAAGGAAAATTGCCAAACCAATACAGCCTTGAAAGAAGGTTTCTTCGTACAGTTAGCTGAGTCTTGAAGAATGACATGTTAGCCCGCTGTCCCTAAGAGGAAATAATGTTATTTTGTACCTGAGATTCAGTGGCCTTATAATTCTGGATGACCATCTCATACTGCTTTATTTTCTGGGATTATGCAAGAAAAATGGGAAATGGATGAAACAATTTAATTGAGTGTTAAAATTTAGCATTAATACAAGTTATTGAGGAACATAATGAGTGTTCCTATGCTGTCTGACCAGAGATCAAATTTTGAGTAGGTAATTGATTCCTTTTCTGGCTGAATTATTCATGTTGCCTGTGAGCACTTTGACGATGTTGGTTCAGGAACCAACATCTGCCTGACATATGGTAGCTTTCTGGTTCACTCTTACATGCCCTAATGAGGCTTCAATGAATGTTTTAGGGATGCTACTGAATGTACCTTCATCTTGACTTAAAAGAAAATCATTACTATTAATTCATACATTTATTCAAAAGATATTTAAGCTTCAACTATGTGTCAAAGGCTCAGTTATATTTCCTTAAAGTTTTCTCATATAAATTTTAGAAATAGTAATTACCTATTCAAAAGATGGAGACAATATTATGTAAATTTTTAATAATTATTTACCCAGCTCCCCTTCCCATTTGTATTCTTAATGTGTTAGAAAACAGTTTTCCATGGGTGTCTTGTATTTCGGCATATCTTGTAAACAGAGGCACTGCCTGAGTTTGTTCCAAACTATCTTTTTAAAGATGTTTGTATATTAGAAAGCCTTGGAAGAAGAAATAGTGTCTCCATTGAGAGCAAAGGCAGGTTGTTTACCATCCAGTATAATGAAGATAATGTCTCCTTTAGGACAAAGTTCAGGCAAGGTCACCATCCTTTATAAAAAAAACCTAGGTTCTCAAACTCAGATTTTCTCTCCTATAATGCAGTCCATTGAGCATGCAGGTTATCACCAGGCCCTCTTTGCATTAACTTGGGGAAATTTGGTTTCAAGGAACTGGCACAAATTTTAATCCTATGGCTATGGCTGTTGCTGTAAGGAAGAAAACCATCTGCCTCTGACCCTGGAATCTCATGTCTTTTTTTTTTTTTTTTTTTTTTATTTATTTGTCAGAGAGAGAGAGAGCGAGCACAGGCAGGCAGAGGCAGAGGGAGAAGCAGGCTCCCTGCCGAGCAAGGAGCCCAATGTGGGACTCAATCCCAGGACTCTGGGATCATGACCTGAGCCGAAGGTAGCCGCTTAACCAACTGAGCCACCCAGGCGTCCCTGGAATCTCATGTCTTATGCCAACATCCATGAAACTCTGGTGGCCAACTAATTCTCTTGCAAGTAGGGTAAAATCTCAAGACCCTTTACCATTTCTGACATAATGTTCTCTTAAATTGCTTTTCTTCTACCATCATTTTCTTTCCTTAAAATGAACAAAACAAATAAATATACAATTAGTTAGTTTTTGTTGTTGTTTTTTTTTTAATTACTAAGGTGTGCCTGGGTGACTCAGTCAGTTAAGCATCTGCCTTGGGCTCAGGTCATGATCTCACGACTGGTACAGAGCCCCACCTTGGGCTCCCTGCTCAGTGGGGAGTCTGTTTGTCCCTCCCCTCTGCCCATGCTCGCTCTCTCTATCTCTCTCAAATAAATACAATCTTTAAAAAAACTCACTTAATACAATGCTTTTTTCTTTATACTTGTATTCTTTATGACAGATATTTTCTACATGACAAATTACATGACAACTATAGCAGGTTGTATCTTCATAACTCAAACAGCAAATTTCTCAAGGGGTATTTTTTTGAGAGTTCAAACATGTTTATTGCATGGACATAATCGTAACTATAAAACAATAAAACTACAGATTTTGTTATTCTCAGTAGTTAAAGTCAACATGCACTTATCCCATACTTTCTTCCAGTGAATGCAGCCAACTGCCATCCTTCCCATCACCATCTCCCAAAGCATAGTAAGATTAAAAATGTAATAAATATAAGTCTTGCCCTAAGGCAACTTGGCCATATTCTTAAAGAGTATTTTTTTAAACCAAGCTATATAGAGCATCAGTGGACCATCTGGTTGGATTGTGAGCAAGCTGGAAGTGTCTGCTCCCATTTCCAACATAGCAGTTCCACTCATGTATGTCCTGTGTACTACATGTCCCTCTAACAATTTAGGTACAAATGAATGAGAGAATGAGTGAAAGAGATAAGATATAATGAGGATGTATTTTAAATCACTGCTCTAGATTTTTCATTTAAAAGGTTTCTAGTTTGGGAGAGAACTCGTTAAGACAGTGTTCATCCTCTTTTCCCCCTATTTGTTAACTTAAAATGTGAAAATGAGTAGGTATGGCCATTTGACATTTTTATTTTTCTACATGTTTAAATAGTTAAAATATTATTGGGCTGAGGGGTTTTTGTTTTTGATCTGTAGAGAGCTTTTACTATATGTTTCACTGAAAAGGGAGAAGTTAGGGGCACCTGGGTGGTGTGGTCAGTTAAGTGACTGACTCTTGGTTTCATCTCAGGTCCTGATCTCTGATCCTGAGATTGGGTCCCACATTGGGCTCTGTGCTTTGTGACGTGGAATCTACTTGAGACTTTCTCTCCTTCTCCCTCTTCCCCTGCCTCATGCTCTCTCTCTCTCTCTCAAATAAACAAATAAATCTTTTTAAAAAATATGAAAAGAAAAGGGAGCAGTTAATACCAGATAGTATCATTTGATGATTGTGAAATACAAAGCAGGACACAATCTTGTACCAAAATTACTTGCTAATAAAAGAAAAGGCCATCAGGTATATTCATCATCTTTAGGAGGATGATTATCAAGTTATATATATATATATATATATATATATATTATATATATATATATATATTAGGAGAGGGAAAACAAAAGTGCAGGGCAATTTGTTGTTGTGCTTTCTGCAGTAACCTGCTTTGGCTGTGTTTGGATTAACCCTCAGATGATAAAAGGAATCAATTTTCCACTAATTCACAGTAGTGAACAAGTCAGGGGGAAAGAGATCCAGATCCTTAGGGAACAGTGCAGTGTATGATAGGGATGCACTAGAAAGCCCCTGCTTGTCATGTGCAATGATGACAGCTTTTTTAGCCCTTTTTCTTTTACTTTTGTGAGTTGAGAGAGTTCATAAATTTTTTTGATAAAATTTTTCATAAATTTCTGTAAGCAAAAGTACTCCTCTGTGCAACGTATTTTGGATAATAAATGCTGTGAATCTATATCCACTGGAAATCTATGTTCATCTTTAAAAATGAGAAAACAAAACACAAAGCAGGAACAATGTACAAATAATTTAAATAGAACATACAAATAATTAAGATAGGAATCTTGGTATCGTGTTCTTTAGTTAATACCTTCTCATCTGGATTTTCTTCTTACAAATTTAGGCATTAAAATTATTTAACATATGAGGAGTAAAGTCGTTTATCTCCATGGGACCTAAGTAAGAAATGAGAAAGACATTTACCTTCTCAGAGTGAAGATTTAATTACTATTTGTATGCTGCCAAGATAAAGCATAGAAATAATTACTACTTAAATAACAGAGCTCTCAAAACTGTGACCTGACAAAATTTTGGTGTCATTTTCTCTCTTCAGATGGTGTCCCCTGAGCTTTGGAGCTTGCTTTAGATTTTCTCTGGTGTTTGAAATATAGGTTAATATACGAAATAGTGTAAAGTCAGAAAAATAAAATGAGTATAAACAACAGTAATCTATTTCAAACTTGCCTGACACAATTTTCTGAACATTTATGCATTTATTAAATGAGTTTGTTACTGGTATTGTACTGGGAAGCAAAAAAAGTCAATTTTGAGATCTGGCAGATATTTTGCTAGTAACAACAGAGAGCTGGCTTATCTGGGGTTAATGATATTTACAGAATTTAAATATTATAAATCCCCAAATACATAATTATTCTAAAATATAACCTATTATATCATACAATATGTCAACCACAAGTGCAGCAAAAAAATTAAATAATAAGTAATAAATATCGAAATAAAAATGTGTACCTGTCTCATCAGGAAAGTGTAAGTATTTAAATGGAGTTCTGAGTACTTAAATGGAGGGAGTGTAGTGCAGGGAGTTGGTTTCACAGGTAATGGAATTGTTGATAAACCATTCTTTTTTTTTTTAAGATTTTATTTATTTGACAGAGATCACAAGTAGGCAGAGAGGCAGGTGGAGACAGAAAGAGGGGAAGCAGGCTCCCTGCTGAGCAGAGAGCCTGATGCGGGACTCGATCCCAGGACCCTGAGATCATGACCTGAGCTGAAGGCAGAGACTTAACCCACTGAGCCACCCAGGGGCCCGATAAACCATTCTTCATTCCTCTTTATTTTATGTGATATAATCCCTAATTCCTTTCAGTTCACTGTACTTCCCTCTTCTGTAGAAAACACTAACGTCAAAGCTCATTCTATCAAACTGTACTATTTAATACCTCTCTTTGTTACAGTCTGTGGGGCATTGATCAAGCCTCTTTATTCTTTGAAAATGTTAGCTCCTAGATAATGGTCTTCAGATTGCTCTCACTTCTGTTCAAAATTGATATATTTCTTAAAAATTGTTTCTGTAATAATTGACCCTTTCAATTCTTTTATATAATTTCTTTGTCCTTGTCTTCTCCAATATTCTTCTCTCCATCCTAAATAAGACATCCTTTCCTATGGCCCTACCTTAGATGCGTTCTGTTTAATAGAACTTTCTGCAGTGATGAAGATGTTCTGTACTAATGCTGTCCAGTATGGTAGTGCTATAGACTGAATGTTTGTGTCCCCCCCAAGTTCATATATTGAAACCTAATCCCCAGTGTGATGGTATTTGGAGGTGGGGCCTTTGGGAGGTGATTAGATCATGAGGGTAGAGCCTTCATGAATGACATTAGTGTCCTTATAAAGTGACTTTAGAGAACTCTCCTATGCCCTCTGCTGCATGAGGATACAGAGAAGAGATGGTCATCTTTGAACCAGGAAGCACAGAACCTGTTGCTTGTATAGAACCTGTTGGTGCCTTGATCTCGGACTTCACAGCCTTCAGGACTGTGAGAAATAAGTTTCTGTTGTTTATAAGCTTCCCAGTCTATGATATTCTCTTATTCTGGAAGCCTGAACACAGTAAGACAAGAAGCCAGTAGCCATATGTGGCTATTAAGCACTGAAATGCCATTAGTGTAACTAGGGAAGTTAATTCTAATTTTATTGAATTTTGAATGATTTAAATAACCACATGTGGCTATAGTTACCATCTTATACAGTGCAGCTTAGACCTTGTCATTAAGAATAACTCTGTCCACTCCTTAATCTCACTTTGGTGTATATAACCCCTCCCTCACCACTCTGCTTATACTTCTAGCTCATATTCCTTGGAATCTGCCTCCAACAATCGTTAGGTATCTGCCCCCTAGACCTTGATTGAATCCATTGATCTTACAACTTTTCACTGTCTTTAACCCAGTGACTTCTCATTAGCCTCTTTACACAACTCCGATTCCATAATCCATCATTGTAATCACTTCTTTATATATGCCATTCATCTTGCTTGCCCTCCAAGTTGTTTAAATCTAATCCTTTGCCTGCTCTGGACACTTATTTGTGCCCTGAATGTAGCTAGAGAGAAGCATGCAAGCCTCCCACATCTCCCTTTAACTTCCTGGCCACTTAACCACAAGCAGACCCATAGAGCTCCTAGAAAATCCTATTTATCCAGCCCATTCACTCTCTCACTAACCTGATCAGCCATTTCATACCTTTACCTCTTTCCTGAGACCCTGAGGCCTCTCCCATTCTTCCTCTCAACTGATGCCTTTGCTTCATATTTTACCAGAATAGAAGCAATCAAAAGACAACCTCCACAAGCCTTTCCACTATCATCTTCCCATGTATTGATCTGTGCCTATATACTTGACAATTCTCTCCTTTTGTTGAGGTTTAAATGTCACACTCTTAACTAAGGCAATGCTGCAGCTATGCTTTTAGATCCAATTTCCTTCATCTTACTCAAACTCACTAAAGAAATTCTTTCAGAAATCATCATTCCCATCAGCATACAAGCATGCTGTCTTTACACCCACCTTTTTTTTTTTTTTTTGAAGATCTTATTTATTTGATAGACAGAGATCACAGGTAGGGAGAGAGGCGGGCAGAGAGAGAGGAGGAAGCAGGTTCCCTGCCTAGCAGAGAGCCCGATGCGGGGCTCAATCCCAGGACCCTGGGATCATGGCCTGAGCCCGAAGGCAGAGGCTTTAACCCACTGAGCCACCCAGGTGCCCCTCATTACACTCATCTTAACAGAAAAATCTCATAACCATAAATTTTAGCTATGCTCTATTTTTCTATTTCCATTTACAGCAAAAATACTCATAGAAATTGTCCATGCTTTCTGTTTTCACTTAATGCCTTCCCTTTCTCTATTGAGCCCACTCAAACAAGTGGGCTTGATTATTTTTTAAAGGTAAACTGTTTCCTTTACTTTGTAGTTTTGCTATTTTCTTTTATTTTGTTTTTAAAGTAACTTCTGTGAGTAAGAGTCACATGCTCTACTGACTGAGCCAGACTGGCACCTTTTCTCCTTCCTAATTTAATAGGCAGTTGTCAGTTGTCTTTTGACAGAGCATTTGACCCGGGTGGTTACTTTCTCCTCCTTTTTTAATGTTCCCTTCAGTTGGCTTCCAGGACACCCCACATTCCCATGGTTTTCCTCCTATTTAACTTTATTAGCCATTTCTTTTCCCTGATTTCTTTACTAATTCTGTACTGTCCCCCCCCCCCTTTTTTTTAAATCAATTTTGTACTACTCTGGGACTGAATCCTTAAACCTCTTCTCTATTTTCTCTTATTCCCTAAGTGATTTCCTTCATCTCTTGGCTTTAAAACCCATCTACATGCTAAATTTGTACCTGCATCCCAGATCTCTCTCCTGAAGTCCATACCCAGAGAGAAGTATCTAACTCTCTACTTGACACTATACTTGATGTTTAATAAACATTGCAAATTTAAATAAAACCAAGTTTCTAATCTCCCCTTCCCCAAAACCTAACATTTTATATTGCCCCCCCCCCTCATTAAGTGACCACTTTATTTTCCTAATTGTTCTAGTCCAAAACCTCAGGGTCATCCTCTATTCACTTCCCACCCTTCTTCCTACTCCTTCCCCCAAAACACATCCAAGCCATTAAAAACAAATCCTGAATCTGGCTACTTTTCTTGATAGTTACCACCCCTGTCCCAACCATCATAAACTTTCTACAAAATTACTGGAAGAGTCATTTCATTGGCCTTAATGAATTTGCACTTGCCTGCAGTCTCATCACAGCCAACCGCTAGAGCAATCTTTTCAAATCAGGTTAAATTTATACTCCTTGGCTCATTCCCCACTACCTTTAAAGCCTCATTGCGTTCCATGCTCAGATTTTCCCTCTACTCCAGCCACATTTTCTTGCTCGTCCTTGAACATTATCAGACATGTTCTCTTTTGCAATTGCTGTTCCTTCTGTGTGCAGGGATGTTTGTTATTATCTCTACATCTTTACTGTCCCATTCTATGGACACCTCAGTATCACCTTTTTTTTAAATTTTATTATTATTATTTTTTTTTAGTCTTACCCTAGATAGCTCTGGATTAGAGTCTACCAAGAAAGCTTCTGGAGGTTCTGGAAATTCACAATGGTTTAAACTCTTAAGAACTTAAACTTGTAAGGTGATGTTCAGTATTGCTGGCTGAGATCTCTGGCAACATATTCCTTATCTTCTCTCCCCAGCCCTTCCAAAGCTTATGTAAGTTTCTAACATCCTGTATGAAAACACTTCATATTTAGGATATAAAGAATGCCTTCTGTTTTCCTGAGTGAAACCTGATATACACGCTGCAGAAAAATAATCTTCCTCTTAAAACTGTATTTCACCTTTTTTGGTTTCCTGCAGATATCTACTCCCTGTCCTATATTAAATAATACCCCCATTTCCTATCTGCCTTTCCTGTTTTATAGGCACTATTTGACCCCCACAATATTTATTACCATATGACATACTTATATTGACTTGCTTAACTGTTTAATGTCTGGGTCTTCCCAGTAGAATTAGGCTTCTTAAGGCCAAGAATAGTTTCTTTTTCATTCACTGCTACATTCTCATTACCAGAAGCATGTACAGTATATAATATCCCCAATACGTATTTGTGGAATGGAGAAAGGAATAAATTAGGTTTTAAAAATGAACATGATATTAATGCTTAAATCATGCTATTTGTCGGACACAGTTGTAAGGGCTTTATATAAATTAACCAATTTAATCCCTTTAATGACACAATGAAGTAGATATCAGTATCACTCCATTTTGCAGGTGAGGAAACTGAGGCATATGTAGGTCAAATCATTTACCCAAAGTCACACAGTTAATGGAGATTGACAGTCAGGGTTTGCTCTTTGTCAGTCTGGCTCTAAAATCTATACTTTTATTTTCGGCATTTTATTGCTTCTCAAAAAATCAACACCAAACAAAAATAATAAAATCAGGGAAGGGAGAGCCCATTTTAAAATGTTATAATACCCTGAATATTTTGTGGCATAAACCTAGAAAATTCTTGTTACTTATTAATCCTGGCACAAAAGCATCAGAAATTGCAGCATGCATTCCTACATTTGAAATAAAACAAAAACAGTGGGTGGTATCTATTATAGAGAAAAAAGTTTTTTTGATTTGTAGATAGTGGTTTGGCAATAATCACTTACCAAAAAGATTTGTTATAAGGGTATATGCAGAAGGTAGAATAAGAGAGTGATACAGTGGTCAGAGTCACTGTCTCAGAAGTTATGTTTTCTCATCTATAAAATATATTAGAAAGGGAATCAGGATCAGAACATGGTTCTCATTGCACCTGAGCGATCACCAAATGCCACTCAGGAGATACTCAGGCAATTTGGGACAAAGTTCTGAGAAATTTGATCAGGATCCCTTTGGTCAATCTATTATCTATTATCCATACTTTTTTTATTCTACCATGTGACATATATTTGTTAGAACATGTTTGACTGTACTACATGGTGATGAGACTATATCAAAGAATATGACACAGTTCCTGCCCTAATTACATTTATAATTTAGGAAGAACACTTAAGAAATTACTATATTTTATGGCCTCTTTGTTAAAGGTGAAGCCTCTGGATTCCCACTACCTGGTTTCAGGTCCTGGTTCCAAGATGATATCTGAACAAAGTATTTAATCTTTCTGTACCTCAGTTTCTTCATCCCTAAAAAGATATGAAAAGAATAACTACCTCTTAGGATTCTTTGTTACAGATTTTATTTATTTATTTGACAGTGATCACAAGTAGGCAGAGAGGCAGGCAGAGAGAGAGAAGAGAAAGCAGGTTCCCCGCAGAGCAGAGCGCTCTATGCAGGGCTCAATCCCAGGACCATGGGATGACCTGAGCCAAAGACAGAGGCTTTAACCCACTGAGACACCCAGGTGCCCCTCACAGGATTTTTTTTTAAACTAAGGACACAGTTCTTATTATTTATAGCAAAAAATAATGCTTAAAATTGACTAAAGGATTGGCATAATGAATAAATGCTAAGATAAATTAAGAATGCCTACAAATCATTTAAAAAAGCCTAACAACCAATAGGAAATTAGTCAAGGGCTATTAACAAATGGCTCTTAAACATATGAAAAGATGATACTTCACTGATAATAGGACAAATGGAAAATAACACTACAGGGAATGTAATTTCTTATCTACTAGATTGATAAGGAGCAAACAGTTTGAGAGCATCATGATACAGAGGGAAGGACCAAATTCTAAGGCTTCTTGTTTCTGGTGAGAGTGTGAACTGATCCCACACCAGAGAAGATAAGCTGGCCACACCCATTATACCTTGAATGTGAAGCCTCTTTGACCTGGCATTCAACTCTGTGGATCTATCCTCCTATCTGTGCTCACAGCTGTGGAAAAGATGTGTATCCAAGGGTGCTCACCACAGCACTGTTTGTTAGCAGAGGGGTGAAGATGACTTCAGCATCCTGGCCAGGAAGCTCTGGGTAAGCCCTCTATGGGCCTTACTCTTCCTTGCTTGAAATCCACTGGCCAAGTTGGATACAGGTACCCACAGAAGGGCTTTGGTCTAAAACTGAAATTTGAGATTTACAGCTGGTCAAGAACCTGCTTTGGCTCCAAAATCTACCTTCTTATCTCTGCAAGAAGCTGGTGTAGTTATAAGAACTTCAGAAACAGTGAGAAGTACACTTAGCAGATGTGAAATTCATATTTTCCCTGTACAGAGCATTATTGGCTGGAGTCCTCAGTCCCTTACTGGCTAATGCCTGAAGGCCTCCAAATTACCTCCTGGGCACCTCCAGTCTCCACATAGGTGTCTCCAGGACGCCGGGCTCCCTCAAAATGAATAATCTGACAGACAGACAGACAGACAGAAGGAGACAAAGAGTGAGAGTGCTACCAAAATGGAAACTTCAGTGTCTTTTACAGTGTTAATACCTAACCTCAGAAGTGACATATCATCACTTCTGCTGTACTCACTAAATCCAGTCCATTCTCAAGGACAGGAGAGTGACAGTAAGGAGGCAGAATCATTGGGTGCCAACTTGGAGTCTGGCTTCTATGGCTACTAAGCATGAAAGAGCCCTCATAGGATTGTTAAAGGATTAAATGGTTTGATGTTTATGAAGCACTTAGAACAGGGTCTGACACATGGTTAAGATTCTTTAATGTTATTCATTATGATTATTATTATTAATTTTAAAGACTTCATTTATTTACTTTAGCAAGGGAGAGAGTATGAGTTGGGGAAGGGGCCAGGGGAGTGGGAAAGAGAGAATCCCAAGTGGACTCCACACTGAGCAGGAAGTCCAACACAGGGTTCAATCTCAGGACCCTGAGGTCATGACCTGAACCCAAATCAAGAGTGAGACGCTTAACCAACTGAGCCACCCAAGCACCCCACTCATTATTTTAATGTATTGTATATTATCATGACAACTTGTATCCCTAGAATTGGCATTTTATTCCAGATCTCTATTTCCTGCATTCTTTTCCTTCTCCCTAACATGTTATATTACAAAAACCTACAGACTGCCTATGTCTTTCTTTTATTCTCACACAACGATGACATCACATTTCTGACACTCAGTATGTGAGAGGTCTTCCCTGCAATTCTCTGCAACACCAGCTGGGTGTCCTATAATTTAATTCAATTCTAATACCTTTTACATCAAAATGGTGTCAAATCCCACAGGATAAGAGCTCAGTCCCACAGGACTACCCCCATCATACTTCAGATGCCAATCACAAGTAGTAAGTCCCCTTTCTGTGTAACATCTGTCCAATTTGGCAATCATTCAGAGATTCTTATGAATCCTCTCCTTTAGTTCAGTTAATTTGCTAGAGTAGCACACGGAACTCAGGGAAACACTTACCTTTATCAGTTTATAAATGGATATGTTATGGGATACAAACGGATAGCCAGCCAGATAAAGAGATGAACTGGATAAGGTCTGGCAGGATTTTATGCACAGGAGTTTCTATCCCTGTGGAGTTGGGGTTTGTCACCTTTCCATTATGTGTATGTGTTCACCAACTTGGAAACTCTTTGAACCTGTACTATCTTTCTCATATAAGCATGATCAATCATTAATTCCATTTCTAGCCCCTCTCCTCCTCCTCACTGGAAGATGAGGAGTGGGACTGAAAATTCCAAGCTTCTAAGGATGGCTTGGTCTTTCTAGTGACCATCCATCATCCAGGAGCAACCTAGGAGCCCACCCTGTGATGCCTTATTAGAAAAAAAAAATGCTCCTAGGGGCGCCTGGGTGGCTCATTGGGTTAAAGCCTCTGCCTTCAGCTCAGATCATGATCTCAGGGTCCTGGGATCAAGCCCCACATCTGGCTCTCTGCTCAGCAGGGAGCCTGCTTCCTCCTCTCTCTCTGCCTGCTTCTCTGTGATTTCCGTCTGTCAAATAAATAAATAAAATCTTAAAAAAATGCTCCTAGTGTTTTTATCAGTCAGGAATTTATAAGAGTTTTAGGAACCCTATGTAGGGACTGGGTCAAAGAGCAAATATTCAAACAAGAGATACTCCTACTGTTCTTATCACTTAAGAATTTATAAGGGTTTTAGGACTTTCAGCCAAGAACTGGGGAGACATACACACACACACACACACACACACATTTTTTCCTATTATCTCACACATGTCATCCCATAATTCCTCATTTAGCATTTACTTGTTATTGAAAGGGTATCAACTCAGAGGTTAAATTGCACTTATTTGATACCATATCAAATAATGTGTACCATATATACAATAAGCTATATTCTGGATCATTGTATTGTGTAGGACTACAAAACACACATAAAAATAGAAATTTAAAGAAATGAGAACTAAAAAAAATGTATCTTAAGATTTATTAAATTTTTAAGTATTATCTATTAAGATGGCTTTATATAATAATTACCTAATATTGCAAAATCCAAATCACAGAGCTAGCACACACCCCTGATGATAGAGGACATGAAGCATCCTTCAAAGAGTAATCTTAAAACTTTTATTGTTATTCATGACTCCATTTAGGATCTACTTAAATCATCAGTATTTCGTATCTGTAATGTGCCTAATGAAGAGTTTGGTGTCCCTTTTTGCAATAATTTTTGGCTAGCTTTACTCTGTTATTTTTGATTTTCTGGTTTCTTATTTAAGGCAGCTATATGCCACTTTCTCCAGTGATGAAGGTTACTTGACTAGATTAAATAATCTTAAAATTCATTGAACAGGTATGTCTAAACCAAAGGAGGTTGAAATATGCTAAAATAAATGAGTGAGGGAGGCACTGCCCATTCCTCCTCAGTAGGTACATTAAACTTTTCCCTCAAAGAAACTTGCAGAATGTGTGTAATAGACTGAGGATGCTGGTGCCACTCATTGCGTCATAGTACATAGTAAAGCTTAGTTTTCTTTATATTTACAGATATGTAAATATATATATTTTCTTCCCAAGTCCTACCCACTGCTTCATTTGCTTATTCTACTGTGGATCCCCAACTGACATAAATGCAGTAAGTACTTTTCCAGATTTATTCCCAAATGTCACCAGCTGCATAGGAAAGTAATTCACATTCCTATAGACTGGGAGATTTGCTTTAAAGGACAGTCACTGTTTTAAAAGTGACAGTCATTTTCTAAAATATATGTCATGTCTATCTTCTGGCTTGGGCTAACTCCTGGTATATGACTATGTTTATGTAAGTTTGAGAAGCAAGTTTAAGGGTTGCAATTTAGATCAAAAGATAAGAGATCTCATTAAATGTGTTCAGGGTAATTTGAAAACAATCATCTCTGTGCTAATTATGTTTCAAAGTCCTGGTGACCCCAGCAACACCTGTGATCTTCCCAGGTACCAAGAGATCTTGGAACTGGGGGACTATCAGGAAACATGAGAGACAAGGGAAATGGGGTACAGGTGCCATCAGTACTAGTGCTATTTTATTACTTTTGGGGTTTTTTTGTATTTTTATTACTTTATTATTTTATTACTTTTGTACCCAAGATCTCTTGGTACAAAAAAGTACTTTTTTGTTCCCGTCTCAGAGGGAAGAACACCTAGCGACAGTCCATTTAAAAAATTTATTTATTTATGGGACGCCTGGGTGGCTCAGTTGGTTAAGTAGCTGCCTTCGGCTCAGGTCATGATCCCAGCATCCTGGGATCGAGTCCCACATCGGCAGGGAGTCCCTCGGCAGGGAGCCTGCTTCTCCCTCTGCCTCTGCCTGCCACTCTGTCTGCCTGTGCTCGCTCTCTCTCTCCCTCTCTCTCTGACAAATAAATAAAATCTTTAAAAAAAATTATTTATTTAGAATATTTAGAAAAATGAGGGAATGCCCAAGTATGCTCATAAAATAAAATACATTTTAAGACAGAAAAGGAAACAGTCTATATTCATGTGACACCAGAGATATGTTTATTTTATAATTATTAGGTTTACTTAATATAAGTCTCTGTTCCCCTTTCTTTCTGTGGAAATACTTTAAGGAGCAGTTTGGTGCCCAGATCTGAGGGGATGAGTCGCTGCTATGAGGGTCTCCCCAGTGACAATTAAAGCTGGACCATTCTACAAAGTCTCAGTTGCCTGGGCTGCTCCACAAAATGACTTGGGCACATATGACAATCAGCCATCAGTTCCTTTATTCAGAAACCAGTTTTCAGATAATATTTATTAAACCTAGAAAATCAGGGATTTCTCCATCACTGAATAGATTAGGAACTATTTCTTTAACCCACTATAATAATTGCTAGAGGAAATGGTCAGTAATCACACTATGATTCAAAGACACGGTTACACTTTCATCTACCAACAAAGATTTGTGAACATCAATTTGTTATTTTGTGATAGATTTGTTAACTGTCCCTAGATTGGGGAAACTGGGACAGGCAAAGAGCCCGGAAGATGGTATACAGACTATTTACCAGCAGTGCTCTATAAATAGGTTTGCTAGATTTAACAAGTAAAAATACGGGACACCCAGTTAAATATTAATATAAGAAACAAATACTTTTTAGAACAAGTATGCCCTGTGCAAAATTTAGTGAATGCTTATACTAAAAAATATTCATTGTTATTTTGAAATTCAGGTTTAACTAGGCATCTTGTGTTTATCTGGCAATTCTATCTGTAAGCCTCAGGGAAAAAATATCCCAACCACAATATGTTTCTAAAATCTCTAGTATTGGCCCTCAATATTCAGTTACCACAGAGCACATTACCTGAACATTTTTTTCATAGGCATATCCTAAGACACCTTAATTAAGAGTTGGATTACTTACTGGAAACTTTCAGCAAGTTGAGGGACAGTAAAGAATATGGTTAAGAATGCTTAATGACTGGGTGATTATGAGCTTTCCTATCTATATATGTAAAATGGAAAAATACCTCTGTATATAATTATCTGTTTTTAAATAAGGATCAATAGTAAATCAACTAAATGGAATTTATTTGTAAGTGGAATAGAATGTAATATCATTGTCATACTCTATGATAGAAGATAGAAAAGGATATTTACATCTGTTTCCTTTTCTAATCTCACTTCAAAAACCAGCCTTAATATCTAAAAACATAGAGTGCAATGCTTTTCTACCTTTGGTTATATTACCTGTGGTATGGCTAGCACACAATTCCAGCTAGATATGTTTCTAAAGCACCTTGAATATGTTTTTCTGTTGACTTTTACTAAATTTAAGATACTCAGGATTCCTATAAGGTCAGACCTATCCATATTCCAGTGTAAGTATCAAAGGCATTCCAGAGGTGATTAGGTAAAATACGTATGCTGTAGTACATCCTGAAAAATAGGAAAATGGATTATTTGGTGGAAAGCAGTAGATGGGACCCACCAGACCTCAAATTCTCATGTTATATCAACAGATCAGATAGAAAGGGGGCAAAGTTCGAGGTGTGAGGGTGGAATCTCATAGATATAACTAAATTCAAACCAGAGAAACCCACGTCTCTGGGCATCTTAGTTTGTTTGAATGATATGTGGTTGACTGTGTCTCTTTTATTGAATTTACTTTCCAGTAATTAGGTATTTTTGTTTATTTCCAATGGTGGGGAGCTGTGTAGGGAAGAGAAAGGGATAGCCAAGGGAGCAGCTCCTATGATTCCAGGACACCTGGAAGTAAGTGACAGTGTGAGGTAAAAGCACTGTGGGCTTCTCTTCTGCACAGCTGGCTCCCAGGCACTGATTCATTTCCATCTTCTCTGGAATGTGAAAATGTATTTACGAAATTATTTTTTAATATTTTAATGTGGTGTCAACATTGGACATCTAATATCATAATAGTGAGAGGAAAAAAAAACCTATAAAAAAGCGAGCTAACGGTGTTCCTCAGCAGGCTATGTGAGAAGTCCCAAGAGACAGCAAATAAGACAATAATTCATAAGTATGAATTATATAATCGTATATATAATATATATACTACATATAATATATCATGTATATTCATATGAATAATCAAATATTAATAACAAAAGAAGACAATAATTCAGACAATTTTTGTAAAATGATGAAACCTAAATATAGGGAAATTTGCTTGTATATTCATAATCCCTTTAATAATATTGCAGCCTATTAGCTGACTGCAACAGCAGGTTTCTGCCTGAAGGCAAGAGTCAAGATTAAATAGCTTCTAAGATTCCCTCTTCCCTGGGACCTATGAGCTTTCAGGCTGTCTGGGGACTTTATGACAGCCCTTAGTAGCATAGGTTAGCATTACTGTGTCATCTTTGTTTTGGCAAAAAGAGGTTAAGTGAATTCACTGGTTTAATTATTTCTACCAAGTCCCAGAGACGCAATCTTATGTTTATTTCAATGATAAATGCTTCCCATAATTGCAGACTTTTTAAAAAGCAGCTTCAAAACCAGATATCCAAAAATTTCCTCTTTTATCTCTTCTCTGTGAAGTACTATATTTCTGCAAATTAAAATGAGAAGTAAGTCTCTAGCCCCGTAGAAAGCGAAAAATAAGTCAGTAAATAGGATCTGATACTGCAGACAGTACCCACAATTCACTATTTATGACTTACTTTCTTCATGAAGTAGCTTTCTTCATGAAGTGACAAAGAAGTTTGTATTTATGATGTTTTCACTAGGGTAGACTCATAATCAAGATATTTCATTTTCATGATGCTCCCTGGAAGGAATGACAGTGAGGAAACAGTCTACCATGTGTCCTCATGTATAAGAGGTAGAGTTCATGCTGCTGTTAGATTTAGTAAGCAGTGCCCATCCACATGTGTTTGACTGTTATTGTTGGTGTTAATGTCCCCAAGTAAATTTCATAGGTGCATTTCTGTTCTTAAATCTTTTCCATATGTTTCTTTGTAGTATTTTCTATATTTGAGCTATTCCTCATCTCTTCTCCCACCTGATCCCAACCAGACTGACTGTCTTTAGTTTAATTACTTCTCTTCCCCCTTTCCCATATTCATTTATTTTGAAAATGAGACAAGTGGACAGAAGAACACACGTCAAAGTTATTCTCCACCCCAGTCGGTGGTTGGCAAGTCTATGTTTGTTGAATGGGTTTATTCCTCACACTTCACAGAGTGAATTGGAAACATTCTGTGAGTTTAAATGTGTGCTAGGATGTGATGGGATCATGAGGTGTGAAGCTGTGATGATTTCCAGCTCTCCTGTGTCTGCTCCGTGCTGTTGCCCAGGATGATGTTGGTGTGTCAGCCTCCTCAAGCCTTTTTTTAATCTCTATTTATTTTGAATTTGTTCTGCAGTAAACATACTCCTCTCTTCCTCAAGTGATTTTGTCAGTGTGGAATGATGGTGGTGTACTCACATGGGTAGGACAGGACTTGTGGAACAGGAGTTCAAGTGGAAACTCAGGATATATGTTGAATATTTAACAGTTTTAAGTCAAGTTAATGCATTTTAACAAATATGTTCTGTCCTCCTACATTGGAAAGTATAACTTTATGAAATACATTTCTTTTAGAAAGGATAAAGTTATGTTTTTACATAACTACAAATTGATAAAAATTCACAGATATATTACTTTAATTATTGTTGCTAAAGTCCATGCGTGCCTCGTTAATGGAATAACATTTGGTGGAAAAATGCAATAAAACCTTCCAAATTCATATTTTATATTTGCTCAAGAAAAGTTATTTTCTTGCTTTTATTTCAACAAAATGAGTATGATGTTACAATCAATATTTTTAATATAATTTAGATTGTAGCCAAAATAATAAAGGATTGAAAGAGTAAAGTGTAACTGTATTCAATATATAGAAAATGCAATTATAACAATGTCCATTGATGTAAATATAACATATAAAAAGTTTAAATTATTTTCATATTAGTTAAGAACTGTTTTTCTAAATATTTAGTTATTTATTATCATTAAAAAGCAAATTATAAATTATATTTAATAGACACCAAATTTAAAAGCAAAATTATTTTAAAGGTGAAGTTTCAGTTTTTATTTAAATTCCAATTAGTTAACATTGTAATTAGTTTCAGGTGTACGATATAGTGATTCAGCTCTTCTGTGCATCACTCAATGCTCATCAGAACAAGTGCTTAATCCTCATCACCTGTTTAATACATTACCCTACCCATAAAGGTGAAATGTTTAATTTAAATTCATTTTCTGAAAAATTTCTTATACTTTATTAAATGATTTTATAAAACTAAAAGTATTGTCAATTCTATGTCCACCTGTTGCTAATGTATTGATCAGCATCAGTTTTCATGTTATAAATCATTGTGTGTGTGCATATATCTGTATATACACACACGTGTACATGTGTATATGTATATAGTATGGTATATGTATATATTTATATATAGTACATGTGTATAGTATTTATATATTGATGTATTTATAGTATATATAATATATAGTATATACTACTAATATGTACTATAACATTTAACAATATTATAAATTGTTTAGTATTGCAAAATTTTAATTATCCACCATGGGAAACTGTTGTAAATGCCTTGTTTATTCATTACTTCAAGCACTGTGAATTGGAACTTAAAGACAAGCAGAATTTCCAAATAGTCCCCATACTATATTCACTGTCATTTATGATCAACTTTTGATTTTAAGAAACACACACACACACACCCCTCCATTCCATTAACGAATAGATTTTTTAATTATTAAGATTACATATGCTTCTTGTAAGATTCAAACAATATGTAGCATATGAAGTAGAGCATGAAGTTCCTTTCATGGAAGTCCCCTTCCATAGTCTACTCCTTCAGTTAGTAACAGTTTGATATAAAACTTTCTAGATGTGTGCCTGTGTATGTAGCACACATACACATGAATGCATGCATGCATGTGTACAACTGACACTGGCTTTATACATCATGGACATCACCTTCCTTCTTTGTTTGTAATGTAAAATGGACTTAATTGTATCCCATGAAGGATGTTCAGATTGTTTCTACTTCTTTTTTATAACTATAAATAACTCTTCCATAAAATTATATTTATGTAAATGTTGCATAAATTTTTCTGGTATATATGGGTACAGTTGTGCCACTTGACATAACTATGCTGGTGTTCTGAGCATGCATATACCTAAGGATAACATCTCCTTGCCTCAGTTATCCCATGTCTGAACCCTAAAACCCTGCATACCTGATAGAGAAACTGCAGAAGGAATATCTTGCCCACAGACAATTGCCAGGACTCTATTACCATGTGCTTAAGTTACACAAAATTTTAAGAAAGTTTTTCTTCATAATAGCTCTTTTTAAGACCACTTGAAAAATGAGTTTCCCTTCTAAAATTCTTTCTTGGTGGATATCTGAATTTCTTTACTGTTAATAATTGAATGCTTAATACTGTTTTATAGTGGGAGCAGGTTGCCCTTTGTTACTCGTCATTTCTCAGAGGACAGATATTTTGGATGTCTCTATCTTTATTACACAGTGCAACACAAGTGAAGACTCTCACGTTTCTCTCCAGGTCCAGTCCTGAACATTTCATGGGTGGAAAAGGGTCATCCAGGTAGCACCAAGAAGAAACTTACCTAATTACCCTGCAATGTTAGTGCAAAATGTTGACTTCAGATGGTGCGCAGATAATGGTACCTATGTTGTATATTTTAATTCTACATGAATCACAAACTACTGAAGACAGTTTATTTTGTGGCTTAGGGAAAGAGTCCTTCAGTTATGTTTAGTTTGTAGAGAAACTTCTACAGTTTTTCTTAGCACCCAAGAGAGAAATGGACTCATAATTTAATAATTTTTTTAAAGATTTTTATTTATTTATTGGACAGACAGTGATCATAAGTAGGCAGAAAGGCAGGCAGAGAGAGAGGAGGAAGCAGGCTCCTTGCTGAGCGGAGAGCCTGATGCGGGGCTCGATCCCAGGACCCTGAGATCATGACCTGAACTGAAGACAGAGTCTTAACCCACTGAGCCACCCAGGTGCCCCAATAATTTAATAATTTAATGAGTATTCATGCTGCTGGATTCAAGGTCACACCTTCAGTTCTTCCTAAACTTCCTAAGAACAAAGGGATGAGATGGGATTGAATAAAAGGGGGCTGTGAACATCCCAGATCCTGAGTTAGAAAAGCTGAAAGGCAGCACAGGATGAAGTCCTAACCATACCGCCCCCCTCAACCCTCACATAAGAGATTTCCAAATCCTTAAAACCCAGGCAACCCAGAAGCAGTATGTTCTTGATTGACTAGCAGGACACAGGTTCAGTTTGTTTACTGTCTGAGTACAGATCAAAATCAGAACAGTTACAGATTCATATGAGTGAGGAAATTTTATATATATATATATTAAAAAAAAATATATATATATATATATATATTTTAACCAATACCTCCCAGTTTGCTGCCTACATCTACTACTACTCACTGCCCCTTCTTTAATGCTTACCAGAATAAAGAAGCAAACTTGTACTTGGAAAGTATCTGCCAAAAGTGTATGTGACTGCAGGGCATTTAGCAGAACTCCTACAGGTACTTGCCAAATGAGGCCAAGGAGAAATAGAGCAAGCAAAGGGAGCAGCGTGCTTTGTTCCTTGGCAAAGTGGCTAGGAGAGAAAAGTGAGAAAACATGCAAAGAACCTCACCAGATAGCTTGAAAATCTTCCCACACATCCACAGCTGAGAGTACATACATATCCATCTCCTCCACTTGCATGCCTATGCATATATGCACACACATGTGTGTGCACATGATTGCATGTACATATATGAAGGCCATGGGAAGAGATTTGGCTTCATTCTTTGTGCAACCAAATCACTGGAAGGCTTTAAGCAGACATACAATTTACCCTTTTAAAAGTTAACTCTGACTGCTCTGTGAAGATTATGCTGTAGAAGACCAGGAATATGAGCGGGGACATCAAAGGATGTAGCAGTGTAAGTAAAACTCCTATTTTTTAGATAGCATGTAAGAAGGTGAATAGTGAATTGGGGAGAAGCAAGCAAGAGTTTGTTTGGGGACATAGTAGGTTGAGATGTTGAATGGGGATGGGGTATATTAACCTATACATAAGGAAACTTAAGAGGCTGGAGTGGCAAGACAGTCCTAGAATATACGGATTCTCTTTTCCAGACAGCAAGAGAGAGTGCACAGCAGTGATTCTCAACCCTGTGTGTCCATTAGAAAAAAATAGCAGCACCCACATCCAAGTAAAAACTGATTGAATAAAAATGTCTGGGGTGTGACTGAGGTAATGGTAACTTTTAAACACTGTCCAGTTGATTCTGAGAAGGGCTGGGAAACATTTTGGGTGAAAGAGGACTAAATCCCGGACATGTACAAAGAACAAGATAAATGGTGAACATATTGAGATTAAATCACTGATTCCTCCAACATGGAGACATCTAATCAAGAACATTACTGAAGCAATTAAAATAACTGATCTTGAGATCACAAGTGATGACAGATAAAAGGAGCTTATAAGATAAGGCTGTCATTATCGTTTACACAGTACAGTTCTTAATACGGTCTTCATATAGTTAAGTATGGATAATAGCTATGATTCAGAAATCTGTAGAGTTTTTAAAATATATTTTGGGGTGACTTTTTGCTTCCTAAATCTTCAAAGAATTGGTACTAATTAAAGAATGGTTTGGCACAATTAAATTTATGATTGAATCATAAGTTATTTTATTGTGGCTGATTAATTCATCATCAAACATTATTAGCTTAGCGTTTTGCTCCACATAGTCCTCTCAACTACCAATATTTCTTCTTTTAATTATTTGGAAAATCTAACTAGTTGATTTTCTGACTTAACTAGCAAATTGATGAAAAAATTTCACATCCACATGCAAGAATTTCAAAAATATTCAGCAGTAGAATGTAAAAAAGCAAAAGATATTACTTTGTATTTCCACCCTCATCTGTTCTTTTCAGTCTTCCTTTTTTTGGGGGGGAGGGGACAATACCATGTATTTCCATGATTTCTAGCACTACTTCTATAACAATAGCTACAAAATCTATAACCCTAACCCTAATCTCAACCTTATTTCATGATCATTCTTCAAACTGTTAGCTGAGGAATTTTATATGGAGGTCCTGCTGGCATCTCACACACCACACTGACTAGGGAGAGTAGCCAGGAAGCTGATTTTGCTTTTGTTTTTTTAAGGTTCATTTGTTTGAAAGAGAGAGAGCCAGCAGAGGGAGAGGGAGATAAGTCAACTCCCTTCTGAGCTGGGAGCCTGACATCGGACTAGATTCTAAGATCCTGAGATCATGACTTGAGCCAAAATCAAGAGTCAGACACCTAACCAACTGGGTCACCCAGGTGCCCCATGGAAGCTGTTTTACTAATCCAAATGAGAGTTGGATAATCTGAATTAAGTGGTAGCAGGAGATAGTGTGAAGATACTGGATGTGAGATACATTCTTTTTTTTTTTTAAGTCAATCTTTGTAATCTGGTGACTGACTACAGGTTTTCGGGAGGACTATAATCACAGATGACATCTACATTTCCAAATTAGGAACCTGAGGGGATGAGAAGTCTTAGCAAAAGTGGAAGCTTTAAGTGACAAAACAATTTTTGAAGAGAAGTTCCATTTTAGACATAGTACATCTGCTATTCCTAAAGGAAGGACATTGAGGTGGATATACTTGCAGTTGGCTGTTGGGTTCGGATTTTAGGAAAGAGTTTAGGGCTACATTTTAAAATGTGTATTTAAGTGTCTTTTTTTTTTCTGTCTAGAGTTTGTTAAAGGCAGTTTCTGGGCATTTCTTCACCTTTAAAATGAGGAGATTATGTCAAATAATCTCAAGTTTTATTTTTGGTTTTGTTTTGTAAATTCCAATCCTAATATTTTACTTAATCTACCCTATGCACGTTTCTTTATAGTTCTGTGTTCTCTCCTTCTGTCATTCTCTTTGCCTGAAATATACTTGCTTCCATTTTCCAAATACCAGTTCATTAATCAGCCTTCAAGGTGTGCTAAATTGCCTCTCCTTAGTATTACCGGGTATTATCAGTATTATCAGGTCATCATTCCTCTGTCTCCCAAGCAATATTCCCCAAGCGAGTGGAATTAACCTGACCCTGTAGTAATTTTTGCATAAGTCTTAAGAGTTTACAAAATCCTAATTAGTTCACTTCTGTAAAGATTTTGTAGCTTGGTTTAAACATGGAAAAGCTGAGTTCAGTTTCCACACACATTAGCACCTTCAATAAGGGAACGAATAAAGATTTCAACATTTTATTCAAAGCAAAAGACAAGGTTCATGAGCCCAGTTTCCATTCTGTCACTGAGTAGGATAGGTAGTGCTGTGGAATTTGTGAGTACTTCTCATTGCAGTGATGAGGGGGGTTGTAAAGAAAGGACTGCATTTTCTTTCCTATTGTGATTTTAATCATCACCAATTTAAAGTTACTTTGGAAGAAACTGTGACAAATTTGAGTATATTTTGTTGCTGAATCTTACTGTGTTGCTTATTCCCATTAGTGACTTTGGCGTTAGAGTTCTAAGAAACTCAAAACTGTTGCCCTCCCAGTGAGTACTTTTGTATGCCACAAAGCTACCTGAACACATTTAGCTAAATTCTAACTGAAGAAAAAAAATTAAGAAAAAGTGTCTCTGTTGCCTTAAAAAGAAGTCCAGGTATTCAAAATCAAATTCAACATGTGTAAAGCAAATAAAAATGAGCTCATTCCACCAATATGAATTGTCCTGCACTGACTAGAGTTACAGAAGGAGGTGAGTTATAGAAATATTATATAGACACCAAAGTCAAAATCTGCAAAGAGACTCATACATTTTATAGCACTTAAAAACTACTTCATATCTCTGTGGTTGAAGTGTAGATCCACTTCGGGAAGAAAAGACAGAAAGCTTTCCTTCAAATATCCCAAAGGCAAGTATATAAAGTACAGAAGTGTTCTGAGAATTTCAGTAATCCAGTGCTTCTATTTGTCTAAAAATCTGTCCTTTATAAACTTTTGTAAACTAATCTTAAGGGCCCACTCCCAGGGATTTAAAAGTGCATCAGAATAAGCTAGGACCTTAAGGAATATCAACTCCAGTGCTTACTTTGTTAAATACCACGTTCCTCCTGAATATTTGCTCAACAGCAGTCCATATCTAGCATATGTATGAACACATCAGATGTGAGTTGGAACTACAGTAAAATACTCTGTCTTTGTGGCCCACTAATGAAAAATGTCAGCCACTTGTATATCCCTTTATTCATGCTTCTTTGAGACTTAGAGTATTTGGTGTGCAGAGCTTATGCTATATACCAGAACTACCATACCAGCTCTTCAAATAGTATATACTTCTACTCCAGTTGGGAAATAGCTCAGACCTTAGCCTTCTGAGTATACTCTTACTACCTAGCTGCCTTGGTATCTCTAGTAATCCAACAACCAAAAGGGTAATATTTGTTGTGATGGGTAGCATCCATACCATACTGGTTGTTAAATACTTTGAATGCCACGTTTTGGCAATTACTGCTCTAATGTCTATATCTATATCTTTTGCCAGACTAATATCTATGTAAGAAATCAGTCTGTATTTCATTTATGTTTATAGCCTTCCAGTGTCTGAGATATAGAAGGGGATGTTTGTTACATTGAATTGAATTCTTCTAAATTCTTTAAAAATAAGTGTTGAACCAATATTCAGGTTTCAGTTACTTAGTCCAGGTAGTCTAGAAAAAAGAGGCTGAGGCAAGGCTTCCAAGTTAATGCTCCATTAGGCATACAATTCCAGAGTAGTACAGGTGAAGGAAAGCATTTAAAAGATACTGCATTATCTTTCATCCCATAGCTTCACTAGAAGACTTGACCAGTTGGCTTGCACAGAGATGTGTCCAGAGAGAACACGTAGAACCATTGTGCCCCAGAACAGTCCATGAGCAGGGAGGGAAGGCAAGGAATACTGTGTCCTTTTTTCTATTTTATGTCTCTCACCGATCTTAGTTTTTTCCATGGGGCATTAAATTGCACACTTCTGGATTGTGCGACCAGGTCACTAAAGGCAGATGCTGGGGAAGCCAGAGCTCCCATGAATTACCATCAAGTAACACAGGCTGTCAGAGCAGCTGCAGCTCCCACCATGAGGAGCCTGATAGATGCCAGCCGAAGCCCAGCCCTAACAAAAGCCTGTCTCTTGAAATGAGTCCGAGATAATGAGAGGTATTAGGAAATGAGGCAATAGCCACAGAAGCCAAAGGTTTGTGATGTGAGCAAAGGGCCAAGTCCCAGGGGCTAAAGGAATCTGGATTGACACATAAATCAGAAGCAGTACAGTTTCTAAGAAACTGTTCATCTTGAACACTTAAACTTGGTCTCCTTGCCCCACAACCTAACCCCTACTGCCATTAGAGAGAGTTGTGAACTTGCTAGATAGAAAGCGTAAAGACAGACCTTACTATAGACTTAGGCTTCAATATTATCAATCTGATAGAAGGAGAGATACTATCATCCATTAGCTGGAGAAAAACCTTAAGAAGTTGATCATTTTCCCAATTTCTAGTGAATTCGATTATCCTAGTATGACATTATTTTGAAATAAATGCTGAGAAATATCACAACATATGACTATATATATATACATATTTTCTGATATTCTGGTATGGACTATCTTGAAAGTGTATTTTAATAATTTTTGTTGGTTGTTTCCTAACTTTATTGAGTACAATTGACAGATAAAATTATATTTTTAAAATGTGTGATGTGATGATTTGTTATACATATGAATTTTAAAATAATTCCCACAATCAAGTTGGTTAACACATTCATCACCTCAGTTACTATTTGTGTATGTGTGTGTGTGCTGAGAAGACTTAAGATTCACTTTCAGCAAATTTCAAGTGGACAATACAGTATGATTAACTATAGTCATCATGAGTATATTAGCTTCTCATCTTATAACTGAAAATGTGTAACTTTTGACCAAAGTGTCTGCATTTCCCCCACTCCCAGGCAACGGCCATTCTACTCTATAGTTTCTGTTGAGTTCATCTTTCTTTTTTTCTTCAAAGTTTCTTCAAAGTAAAATATGGATGATGTGTTTTGGCAAAACACTTCTTGAATGCAGATAACTTATGGTCAACCGCATTTATCTTTTAATTAAAGATATAGCAATACTGTGATATAATCTCTTCTGATGTAAAAGCAAAGAAGTTACCTGCCACACTTCCTATTTGTTGTAGAAAAGGCAAGCATGATTTTCAAGTATTTCTTGCAACAGATAATTCTTTGTTGAGAGTTTTAGCTTCTAATCAACCATCCAAATAGTCTGCTTTTGTTTTCTTTCATGGGTACAGATTTACCAGTTTTCAAGAGTTTACGTAATTGTGTAGTTTTAAATGAAAAATTAAGTGTTCTTTGGCATTGCATTCTAATCAGGTGTCATCTCTGTCTTCCCTTTGGGTAGGCATTCAATTTAGTTTTACTTCAAGGTGACACACTTTCTTAGACAGTTCCAGAAAACATTCATTTTACATATGAGAAAAGGTTCGATCACAACAATGCAAGATTCCTAAGGTTATTTTCTTTCAGAATTAATGTCACTGACATATTCAAATTTAGTTCCACTGTGTCTAGTAAAACATCCACTTCCATCAAATGTTTGATTTCATTGTATTACTTATCTTAATTTTTTTCCTTTAAGCTCCTTCTTGACTAAATAAAGTAATAACAAACTCCAGTATAAAAAATCCTTCCTTGCCTAATAAACTCAATTATTTTGACATTGTGGGTCATGAAATTAGTAATTTTAATAAACTGCATAAAACAAACTTTTTCTAGTACTACATAATAAAGACAGAAGTATAAAATTTTCATATAATGTAAATAAAGACATCAAATGCATATCCTGTAACAATTATCTTCTATGTCTGATTTTATAGAGTCACGTGCATATACTTTAAGATAATAAACCAGTATGATAAGTTTATTTTAAAATGTTCATGTCCTTCATGGCAATTCACCCATCTATTCTGCCTTTCAGCTTTCTGTGCCTTTTACTATGAAGTCCTCCAGATGGCAAAGACTTGTATTAAAGTTCTCTGCATGATCCCCACATAGCACTGTGAGCAAGAAGGTACTTAATAAGTAGTTTTGATGTTAGGATAGATAGACATAAAACCTGTCAAATATTAGTTGCACTATTATACTCTCCCAAACAATTTGATTTTCCTCCAATTAGGTCTTTTATGAAACACCTCTAATTGTGCCAGACTTTGTAAATAGCAATACTGATTTGTACCAACTTCTCAAATATGATTGTGAATGAGAATCTTACCATAGTACCTAAGGGGAAAAAAAGATACTTTGTTTCTCAAATATAAAAACCCATGATTTATGTTTTATTGATCGTTTTTCTTTGGTTTCAAGCTATCTTAATCTTTCTCAGAGCTAGTATGGGAGAAAACATCTCTAGACTGAGTATCTTTTAATTCATCGCATTTTGTTTCACTATCATGTTGAGTATGTGGGACAGCAATCAGGAAATAAATGTGCATTTCAGATTTTTTTGTCATGTAAGTTAATTAATTTTAAATATTTCTGTATGACAGTGTGAATAAACACCATTCATAGTATACCAGCAGGCAAAACCAAACAAAACAAAAACCTTGAGTATTGGGCAGAAGTTCAACAGCTCTGCTCTATTTTGTCTGTACCCAAAATACAGTTGGACAATGGCAAGAGTAGTAGAAATGGCATTGGTTCAAATGGTAAAGGTTTTCCAATAGTAAGTGCTTCTGACACATCTAAATGAAAATAGTCATTTGGAGCAAGTAGACACTTTAAGTATAACACAGGAATTTAGAAAAGCTCTATAAGGAAGATTGAAATCTAATTCTTTCTATTATCAGTCATTATTTTTTCTTATATTATTGTACTTGAACTATGTGGAAATCCTGTTTCACCAGAAAATTGACTGTTAAACAATGTTCAGTGTGGTTATGTGTTGGACCTTTGACTCAGTAACCAAATTCCTAGAAAAAGACCAGTATATAAGTATGTAAATTTCTTAGATTTTACATTTCTTTTATATTCAAAGACAATCTTAGGAGAGGTCACTATTTCACAAGATGCCAATCTCCAATATTATTCTTCCAACCTGCTTACAGTTGACTAAGTAGGATATCAGTATTGGACAGTATTGGACAATATATATTAATCAGTATTGGACAGTATTGGACAATATATATTAATGACAAGAGAGTTTTGATTTTTAACAGTATAAAATCTGGACAGAGTATTATATTAACTTACCTAAATCATGAAGTGATTCATAAATATAGCGACATAATTTTGTGTAATATAGAGTAGTCATTGGTTTAATATTATTTAGTAGGCTTAGTTTCCTTAATCTTAAAAAGTAGACCTTAGTAATATTCTTTAATAGATGAAGTGCTTGAAAATGTTTTTTTTTTTTTTTATTTCAGGATTTTTACTATCCCCCTTCTTGTCTGATAGAAACCATGTGGAGAGAATTTTCAGTAGTAGCAACGTGTAATATGCAATTTGTGTTTTTATTTGATGGTGAATTCTGGGGTCAAAGAAAGCAAGAGATTAATGGCCCTTAGGCAAATTTTACACTTGTTCTGGAATTGTAGTCTCTCAGGTCAGGGCTTCATTTCTACAACCTCCACAATGTGCAAAATTGGGTCTGTTTGCTCATCAACTGAGCAAATCTATTGGATTGCTTTTGTTACTGAGATTTACCATGGCCAAAGGTCATTAAGCATCTTTATAACAAATTCCCTAAAGAATAGCCTGCTATTTATACTTGTAGATCAGAGGCCCTAGTTAAGCTTGCAAAAATCTTTCAAGTTACCATGGTTCTGGAATATGGTTGTGGGAAAAAAGCATGACATCTCAGTATTACTGAACTCATGTCATCCCTGAACTACACCATGCCTTCCTGGTTTTCTTCTGCATCTCTTAAAGTCTTTTTTTCTCTGCCTGCAGTAACCTTGCTCCTTCTGGGCTGTTGTTTAAAGCTTCAGACACTTCTTATGCATTATGAATTAAATTTTAAGAAGCTGTTTGGCATATAGTAAAGAATGTATTAAATATTACTGAAAACCGTGTAGTCAGGAATATCGCAGCAGGGCATAGTGTCATATTAGAGCTTTCTGTCTATTTCACGTGACTCTGTTCATCCTTTCTGGAAAAAATATCCTCCGGGGTTGATTGTCATCATACAGGCAATCTTTAAAGGAATATAAAGTCCACCAACGTCCCTTTTTATTTTATTGTGTCAAAAAACAAAGTTTCCTTTTTTCTCTTTTATCAGCAGTTCGTTTTTTTTTTTTTTCTGCAATGAAACAGAATACATTTTAAATGCCAAACTTGTCTTCAGATGGATCTTCACAGATGCTGTTTTAAAAGTTACTATTCACAAATCCAGATTTAGCTCTTTGGAATCAGTTCCAAATTACACATTTGTTTATGTATACATATGTATATCCTTTTCTCCTTTGTGGTGAAATTAGACAGTGACAGTAGAACTGTATTCAAATTAACTTTTATTTTTTTCTCTTTTAACATCAACAAATAGTTTTCCATAGTATATCTTATATTCACTGGTTTGGTGCCACATCTTATTTGTCATTAAAGTGGTTTGCAGTTTCTGTGATATCCTCAATAAATGACTTTCTCTAAAACCAGATTTTAATTTTAATGTGCATTTTTTAAAAAGTACTCATACATTTTGTGTGTAGACAATGTTAAGAGTGTTCATTGTTGGTTCATA
The DNA here is from genome assembly GCA_004024625.1 of Mellivora capensis. NCBI lineage: Eukaryota > Metazoa > Chordata > Mammalia > Carnivora > Mustelidae > Mellivora > Mellivora capensis. The sequence continues at coordinate 50,841 of PISX010002770.1, read as the reverse complement.
AGTGTTTGCTTTTTACTAGTATATAGAAAGTTTCTTCTTTATTTTGACTGTCTGCATTTCTTCTATTTCAATATTCATTGAAGATTATTGAATATCTGCTGAGTGCTATGACCTGGTTTTGGTCCTGGAGATATAAAACCCTCATCTGAAAACACCCTTATCCTTTTCTTAGAGTACTCTTTTAAAAATTTTTTTTATTTATTTTTTCTTTTTGGTGTTCCAGAATTCATTGTTTATGCACCACACCCAGTACGCCATGCAATACCCACCTCCAGGCTCACCCAACCTCCCACCACCCTCCCCTCCAAAACCCTTAGAGTTTGTTTCTCAGAATCCACAGTTTCTCATGGTTTGTCTCCCCCTCCAATTTCCTGCAACTCACTTCTCCTCTCCGTCTCCCCATGTCCTCTGTGTTATTCCTTATGCACACTTATTAGTGTAGGTGGAAAGGCAGACAATGAACAGATAATAAGAATGCAATGCAGAAGGCACTCTGATGTGGAGTAGAGAAACTATCAATTTCACATAGACAGGGAAGCGGGTAAGTATCCAGGCAAAATATTCTAAGGTTATTGTTGAAGTAGTCTAGTATAGACAGCCTGAAAAAAGTATGAGAGCAGGGCAGGGACATCACAGACAGATGAATACAGAAGAGACTGCCAGGTGACTTATCAGAAGAGTCAATTTCTCAGAAAAATAATTAAAAAGTAATTTATTAAAAGTTAATATACCTAAAAAAAGAAAGTTAATATATATTTTATTGCTTTGTATTTTTGGATCTTGCTTTATAATCAGTTAAACTGTGATACTCAAAATTTGGATATTCCTGAATAGTTATATCCATGTTCTTGGAATTTGGACAAAGTAATTTCATGGAATGGCAAAGAATAATTTGTGGAAAATAATTGTACTATAAAAAGAAATTCTTGGCAGTTGATATCTATTGGCATTTTTAGGTCAAGTGTCCATGATAAAAGGATGCTGAGTTTCAATAGCATATTCATCATATTTTTGACATTGAAATGTAATTCTGATTAGGTCATACACAATAATTTGAAAGTTAAAAAAACTACCTTTTACTGTGTTATAGATAATATTGTATGTTCAGTTAACCTTGTATATGGAAGTCCACAAATAGTTTTCCGTATGTTTAGTATTACAAATTTTTTTTTAATTTTTATTTTTTATAAACATATTTTTATCCCCAGGGGTTTGAAAAACTTATATTTATCGTAATATTATAGTTCTCTAAAAACCTGAAGACATCAGGATGGCAAGTTTAGACAATAAAATGTTGGCACTGTTTCTTTTTTTCTTTCATTTCATATAAGTATCTCAACTGAAGACTAGGAGGAGACAGAAAAGAGAGATTCATTATGAATCAGTAATAAGAATTTACTGATGTGGGACATATACTTGCAGATGAGAAATATATTTATCTGAATGTAACCTTCATGACTTGCAAAAGAAGTTTGCAAAATATATTTGGAAAATCAGGTTTTAAAATAGGCAAAGAAAGTGTGCCTGGGTGGCTTAATCGGTTAAGTGACTAACTCTTGATTTTGGCTCAGCTCATGATCTCAGGATCCTGGGATTGAGCCCTGTGTTAGTCTCCGCACTCAGTGGGGAGTCTGCTTGAGGATACTCTCTCCCTCTCCTTCTGTCCCTCTTCCTGCATGTGCTGTCTCTAAAATAAGTAAATAAATCTTTTAAAAAAATAGGTAAAAAGGGTGAACGCCAATGGTTGATGATATTCAAACATTAAATTCTTAGGGTACATTAAAAATGTAAAATATGGGCGCCTGGGTGGCTCAGTGGGTTAAAGCCTCTGCCTTCGGCTCAGGTCATGATCCCAGATTCCTGGGATGGAGCCCCGCATCAGGCTCTCTGCTCAGCAGGGAGCCTGCTTCCCTCCCTCTCTCTGCCTTCCTCTCTCCCTACTTACGATCTCTATCTGTCAAATAAATAAATAAAATCTTTAAAAAAATGTAAAATATATACTAGAAGCTTTAGAAGTTATTAAATTATACTTTTAATTGACTTCTAGTTTCCTAGAGGCCAATATAAAGAGGGAAACAACTTTTTTAGAAGAGTTAAAGTATCAAAAAGATAAAATCTCTTTTTGATTATAAGATATTTAGTAGAAATTTCAGCTGGTAGTACAGGAAAGGGTTGGAATACAGATCTACAATCCCTTACCATGGACAAAACAGAAGGAAAGTTGTATATAAAATCTTTTATCTCACAGGTTTTGCCAAACCTGTCAGGAAAAAACCTACATTCATATAAATGATGAAAGTCCCCAGAATGAGCCTAGAAATTTAGGCAAGTCTATATTTACATTTGTATATATTTTTATATGCTAACTATGCAGAACTTGACATTTATATTAAATGATTAAATTATTAAATAATAAAATAACCCACTTGTTATGATTTTAAATGGGGCAATAAAATGTTTTTAAAATATTAGCTATGAAATGTTTTGTCACATTTGTCTGTTATAAAGGCATCTTTCAGAAGATTTTCCTGAGTAAAGAGTGACACATCATCTTGAAATCAGTTCAACGAACAATAGTTAGAAAGGAACCTTCCTCGAGGCCATATTTTTAGGGTCATTGTGGATAGTAAAACTATTTATTAAAATTTTAAAGGTTTCCTGGGTAATTCAGTTGGCTAAGCATCTGCCTTTAGCTCAGGTCATGACCTCAAGGTCCTGGGATCCAGCCCGGCATTGGGCTACCTGGTCAGTGGGGAGCCTGCTTCTCCTCCCTCTCCCCTGCTCATGCTCTCTCTCTCTCTTGCTCTGCTCTCTCTCTCAAATAAATAATTAAAAAAAATTAAGCAAAACTATCAGGCATTTCAATGACTTTCAAGATGTAAGACTGGATTACAAAGTTATTACAAACAGAACTTAAATCCAGATGATGATGCATTTTCTCAATAAATCTATATTCAAAATATACTTACTCTTAAGTCAATGGCTTACTAAAATTTTATAAGAAAAAGATGTTTCACACTGGAAGAAGTTGGAAATCTGTATTTATTCAAACATCTTTAAGTATGTTTTTAAATCTACTCAAGAAATCATGTTTCCTGACTTTTTTCCTTCTTACACACTCATACTTCCATGTTCTTGGTAAACAGAATTCTTAAGGAAATGGACATGTCTGGTGCACAGAGCAAAATGTATTCTTCAAAAGCATTGCATAAAATCCTGTGAATTTCACTCTGTCACTAAATTCTCTCATTCCTAAGAGAAATGGGGGTGGAAATTAGACTATTTTCAGCCCAGTGGTGATTATTTTGTTTGGAACTTTTAGTAAAATCTCTTTGGTAACTTTTTTTCCTTTTTCAAGTTTTTATTTAAATTTTAGTTAGTTAACATATAGTGTAATGTTAGTTCCAGGTGTAAAATTTAGTGATCACTTCCATACAATACCCATACTCACCCCAACAAGTACCCTCCTTAATACCCATCACCTATTTAGCCCATCTTCCTACCCAGTAACCCTCAGTTTGTTAATTATAGTTAAGAGTCTATTTTCTGGTTTGCCTCTCTTTTTTTTTATTCCCCTATTCATCTGTTTTGTTTCTCTAAATTCCACATATGTGTGAAATCATATAGCATTTATCTTTCTCTGACTGACTTATTTCACTTAGCATAATACACTCTAGCTATATCCATGTCATTGCAAATGGCAGGACTTCATTCTTATTATGGCTGAGTAATATTCTGTTGTATATAGACACATCAGTTCTTTATCCATTCATCAGTTGGTAGATACTTGGGCTCTTCCATTTGGCTATTGTTGGTAATGTTGCTATAAACATCAGGGCACATGTATCCCTTTGAATCAGTATTTTTGTAATCTTTGGTTAAATATCTACTAGTATGGTTGGTGGATCATAGAGTAGTTCTATTTTTAACTTTTTGAGGAACCTCCATACTGTTTTCCAGAGTGGCCGCACCAGTTTGCATTCCCAACAACAGCACAAAAGTTTCTCTTTTCTCTACATCCTCGCCAACACCTGTTGTTTCCTGTGTCAATTTTAGGCATTCTAACCGGTGTGAGCTGACATCTCCTTTTAATTTTGAAATTTAGTCACTTTTTAATCCTAAACAGGTGATGCACATTCTTCTGCCAGTATCCTGTAGTTATTTATTTATTTTTCCTACAAAGGTAAAAATAACTCCAGCCAAAATTTCCAACTTCATTTACAGCCTTTTTCTGTAATAAGTGCCTGAACTATATAATTTAGAACAATTTGTTGGAAGTAATTAAATCATTAGTGTTTGGATTTGTGCACTTTTCTACTGGCTATTGATTAGAACTACATATTGAAATAAAGTACAAAAGTTCTCACAGAACGGAAAATTAGAATACACATTTCATGTTTTAAAATAAGGGCTTTTTAAAAAAGTTTCATAATAGTTTTAGGTTTACAGAAAAATTATGAACATAATACAGACTTTCCATATACTCTTTACCCAGTTTCCCCCATTATTATCTTGAATTATTATGGTACATTTGTTACAGTTAATGAACCATTACTAATATATTAAAATTAACTAAAGTCTGTACTTTATAAAGACTTTCTTCATTTTTACTAAATGTCATTCTTTCAGCATCACATTCAGGATACATTACATTTAATCTTCCCATCTCCTGAGGATCCTCTTGGCCATGACAGTTTCTCAGACTTGTCTTGTCTGAACATCTTGACAGCTTTGAGGATTATTAATCAGGTTTTATGTAGACTGTTTCTCAAATGAGATTTTTCTGATAATTTTTCTGATTGTTGAACTGGGGTTATGGGTTTCGAAGAAGACCCCAGAGGTAAAGTACCATTTTCATTATATCTTAAAAGGGCATGTACTGTCAACATGACTTCTCACTATTGATACTGACCTTCATAAGGCCTTCACTGATGCTGATCTTCCTAAGACCTTCAGCTGAGGTGGGGTTTTTCAGGTTTCTCCACTATAAAGTTACTCTTATTTTCCATCTTCCCATATTGGGTTCTTTGAAAAGAAGTTATTACATACAGTCTGTAATGAAGTGTTGGAGTTAATGTTCCTCCTTAGCCAGTGAGGGTAGTCTGTCTGTATAAATTATTTGTAATTCTGCTTGAGAGATTTGTCTAATTTTTCCATTTATTTCTTTATTTGATCATTTATTGATATCAGCATGAACTCATGGATATTTATCTTATGCTTTAGGTTACAATTTTATACCACTTCATTTTCCTTTCAGATAGTTCCGGCTTTGGCTCCTGTGTTTCTTTGGCATACACTTATAACAGTGTTTGGTTTGTTTGTTTTTGTTTTGTTTCTCGACATTTCCTTACTTTCTGACCCTACAAGTTGCTCTAGGCTCATCTTGTGTATTTTCTGTCCCAACCCTGGAATCAACCATTTATCCAAGCAGTCCTGGTTCCTTTTATTGAAAAATAGTATTAGAAACGAAAATCTGGGCACTAATTCAGTGCTACTGGATTGTCATTACTTCTAGGATTTATCAACTGACAGAGCAAGTAGATGTCTGTATATATACTAACACATGTATATACACATACTTATAAATATTTCTATATGTAGCCCTATGTATATATTCTAAACATGAGTTCATAATGACGTGTACAACTCAAATCATACTGATATCTTCATCTCTAATGCCATAGGGCATGTGTGTTCTCCCCTTGCTTATCTGTAACCTTCCACTCCAATACTGAGAAACCTGGCCCTTATTATATGCCAACCACTTATTAGTTGTACAACTCCAGTATATGATTATGTCTATATCACATGTGGGAATCCGTACCTCCATGGGTACCAGTTTTATGAACTAGAGCACAGTGCCTATGTATAATATTTTTTTGGTTCAATCTTACAGACTTTACTAATTTCTGAAGTTACTTAGGTCAGCACATTTTCCGTCACACTCTTCAGGGTGATAGTTTCCTCCATTTGTAATATACTTGGATTGTATTTTTCACTTCTGTCTTGGGATCCCTGAACCTCTTAAATGATGTGGCCTAATTTGCATACATTTCAATGCTCATGCTTTGTGCTATGAAGTTTTGGAGATGTTCACAAATGTCTAGTCTAATGTATTCACCATTATAGTATCATACAGAATAGTTTCACTGCCCTACCGTGGGTCATTTTACTATTGATATGGTATTGCTCTTTCCAGAATGTTTCTTTAATATAGCAATATACCCATGCCTTTTTAAAATCACTTAATAGGGGCGCCTGGGTGGCTCAGTGGGTTAAGGCCTCTGCTTTCAGCTCAGGTCATGGTCCCAGGGTCCTGGGATCGAGCCCCACATCAGGCTGTCTGCTCAGCAGGGAGCCTGCTTCCCTCTCTCTCTGCCTGCTTCTCTGCCTACTTGTGATCTCTGTCAAATAAACAAAATCTTTAAAAAAATAAAATAAAATCACATAATAGCTCATTCCTATATCTGAATAAAATACCATTTTAAGATTGTATCACAATTTGTTCACCTACTGAGGTGAACAATATATATTGGCTGCTCTCAGGTTTTGGCAATTATAACTAAAGCTACTATAAACATTTATGTACAGGTTTTAGTGGAAACATAAGTTCTTAAATCACTTGGATAAATAGCTACAGGAGCAATTGCTGGGTTTTATGGTAAACTATGTTTTACCTTTGTAAGAAACTACCAAATTGTCTTCCAAGTGGATGTTGTGTTTTGCATTCCCACTAGCAATGTACAAGAGTTCTTGTTGCTTTGTATTTTGCTAGCATTTGGTGTTTTCAGTTTGTTGGGTTTGAGCCATTCTAACAGATGTATAGTGGTATCTCATTGCAATTCCCTAATGACATATGATGGTGAGAATCTTTCATATGCTTATTTGCCATCTGTGTATCCTCTTGGGGAGGTGTCTGTTCAGATTGTCATTTTTTTTTTTACTTGGTTGTTTTCTTATTGTTGAGTTTTAAGAGCTCTTTGTATATTTTGGATACAAGTTCTTTATCTGATAATGCAGTTTTAAAATATTTTCTCCCAATCTATGGCCTGACGTTTCTTAAGGGTCTCTCACAGGTGGAAATTTATAATTTTAACAAATTCTAACATCACTTTTTCTTTCACAGATCATGATTTTAGTGTTGTATCTGAGACTTTATCACTGAACCCAAAGTTACCCACATTTTCTCCTTTTTTCTTCTAGAAGTTTTCTAGTTTTGCATTTAAATTTGGTCTGTGATTTTAAGTTAATTTTTGTGAAAGACAAAGGTTTTGTGTCTAGATTTTGCTTTTTACATGTGGATGTCCAATTTTCCAGAATCATTCATTAAAAAGATTTATCTTTTCTTCATTGAATTACCTTTGCTCTTTTTCAAAGATGAGTTGCCTATAATTGTGATTCTGTTTTTGGATCTCTATTCTGTTTAATGTTTTATGTGCTTTTTGCTTTTGCCAATATCACACTGACTTGATTAGTGTAAGTTGATGGTAAATTTTGAAACTGGTAGCCAAGTCTTTCAGCTTTGTTCTTCACTATTGTGTTGGCTATTTATGTATTTTGCCTTTCTATATAGACTTCAGAGTAGTTTGTCAATATCTACAAAATAGCTTGCTGGGGTTTTGATGGAATTGTGGTCAGGTCTTAACAATATTGAGTCTTCCAGAATATGTCTTTATTAATTTAGATTTTCTTTGATTTTTAAAATCAAATATTGTGTTTTCCATATAGGTCGTATAGCTATTTTGTTAGCTTTACACCTAAATATTTATTTTTTGGTGCCCTTATAAGTGGTATTCCTTTCTTAATTTAAAATTTCAATTGTTCATTGATGATATATAGGCATACAGATGTATAGGAAAGTGATTGATTTTTGTATATTAACCTTGTATCTTATAAATATTTTTTCCACTTTATTATCTCTTTTTTTCTTTCTGGTATTCCAATTATGCACATGTTCCATATTTTGAAATAGTCCCATAGTTCTTGGATATTCTGCTCTTTTTTCCTTTTTTTTTTTCATTCTTTTTTCTCTTTGCATTTGAGTTAGAAGTTTCTATTGTTCTATTTGGAAGTTCAATGATACTTTCCTTAGACATGTTCAGTCTACTAATAAACCCATCAAAGTATTCTTCATTTCTGTTGCAGTGTTTTGATTTCTAGCATTTCCATTTGGTTCTTTCTTACAGTTCTCATCTCTCTGCCTATGTTATCCATCTGTTCTTACAGGTTCTCTACTTTTTTTTCAATTATAACCCTTAATATATTAATTATAGGTATTGTAAATTCCCTATCTGATAATTCCAATATCTTTGTCACATCTGACTCTGCTTCTGATGCTTTTTATGTGTCTTCAGACTGTTTCTTTCTTGCTTTGAATATGGTTTCAAATTCTTTTTTGTTGAAAGCCACATATGGTGTATCATGCAATGGAAACCAAAGTAAACATATGTTTAATGTGCATTTCTGTTATCCTGGCTAGAAATTGAGCTGTATTTAACATTTGTTATAGCTATCACTATCAGGTGCTACAGATTCTTCTAGTATCTATGTGTTTGTCCTGTTGACTTTGAGTCGCCCTAACTACTCTTCCTCAAAGAGAGCTTGCATCCAGTTTCTTCATCTGTCATCCATTGTTATTATCCTGAAGCTTGGTTGGTATGGTGGTAAGGCATAATAGGTGAGAAGTATGCTATAATTTTATGATTAAATCTAAATATTTTAATGGTCTGTATTCCTGAGTTGTGGCCTTCACATGTGTTTCTTAGCTTTCCTCCTCACCTTAGGTAAAGCAGAAAGGCTATATAGGCTTGGAGTGGGGGAAATTCCTTCCTGAAAGGATCAAGTAGGTTAATATGATTCTGCTAAGATATTTTTCCTGAGCAGGTCTTCAATATAGGAATCCTCTAGGGTATTTCATGATGGCTTCTCTTCCGTTTTCCCTGCCACTGCCACAATGGATCTTTCTTAGCTATTTATCATGAAATCTAGGTAAGTTTCCTGGTAGTAAAACTCAACAAAGTATGGGGTCTTCATTAAGAATGTAGCCTTCAGGAAGTTCTTATTCTCAAGAGAGTCCACATTGTGCCTCCTATAATACATTAGAACTCCTGTATGGCACCACCAGTTTATGGTTTCAGAAGCTTCTCTTCATATATTCTAAACTGGCCATGATTCTCTGTATTCACCTGTCTCTCCATATTTTGGGGTGGAAGTTCTACAATCTCATTCTCTGAGTTCCAAGAAAACTAATTGATTTTCAGTTTGTTCAGTTTTATCTTTTTATAAGGATGGGAGTGATGATTTTAAACTCTAGGTCAGAACCTAGACTAGAAAACTTCTCTTTGCACTGCCTTACCAGAGGAGGCAATGAGAACCCTACTTCCTTTTATTGTGCCTTTTATTTACTCACCACCAGGCCTCCTCACAAGGTTAGAGTAATTTAAAGACTTCCTAGAAAAGTTGATGCCTCTAAAAGTAAGCTATAAGATAGAGGGGGGAATTGTTAAAAAGAAAAATATGTACTAAGTATATTTCCTATAGTTCAAGAAAAAAGGATAGGACACCTGGGTGGCTCAGTAAGTTAAGAATAGGACACCTGGGTGGCTCAGTAAGTTAAGAATCTGCCTTTGGCTCAAGTCATGATCCCGGAGTCCAGGGATCATGTCCCCCACACTGGATCCCCTGCTTAGCAGGGAGTCTGCTTCTCTCTCTCTTTTTCTGGCCCTACCCCCATTCATGCTCTCTCTTAGAGTTACACACCCTACAATACAACTATGAACACTTCTCTCCATTTAAGGAACTTCAGATACAACTCATAGAAAACAGAATGTCCTCAGGACACATCTTCATTTTGTTCCTGAGTGAACTGAGGAGACTCCAGACCTAGGGCCTTGACCCAGCCCATCCCAATGGTGTTGCTAAAGGTTCTTGGTCTTGTCACAAAAAAGAATTCAAGGACAGCCATGTGATACAGTGGATGAGTGACATGAGTGGGAAAGTTTATTAAAGTGAAAGTACACTCTCAAGATGTGAGAGCAGGGAAGATCGAGAGAGAGCTGCACCCTTGGGGTTTGGGTTTCTATATTTTGGGTGTTTTTTTTAGAGACTTTATTTATTTATTTGACACAGAGAGAGAGAGAGAACACAAGCAGGGGGAGCAGCAGTCAGAGGGAGAGGGAGAAACAGATTCCCCCACTGAGCAGGGAACTCGATGAAGGACTCTATCCCAGGACCCTGGGATCATGACCTGAGCCAAAGGCAGATGCTTAACCAACTGAGCCACCCAGGAACCCCAGTTTCCATCTTTTGTGGGAAGTTGTTGACAAGGGAGTGAAATATTCATTACTTGGGACAGGGAATCAGGATTTCATGCTTCTTCTTCCTAATTTGGTGAGGGGATTCTTGTCATAGCACCTGCCATCTTGGGCCTGTCCAGTTTGATCCAGCTACTTGTGGAGTGCTGCCAGGGCAAACCTGTGACTTTCCTGATAGCTGGCCATGACTTCCTCATTGCTGGCCTTGTTATTCTGTTAGAACCTAATTAACTGCCTACTCTAACACTTTCATATCAGTAAGCTTAACAAATAGAGTATCTTGTCTAAAGACTATCTGGCCTAAATACTTCGCAAATTCGTCCTCAGTAGTCAGTCTTTGGTAGTCTTTAGCACTCCAAGCCTTCAAGAACAACCATAGTTGTATGTGAACACTTCAGAACATCCATACAAGGATCCAGGGTTTCGGTTGATGTGGTTTTAGACATGCATGGTATAGTTTTCTGAGTATCTAAGGAGTACTCTTGAAACACACACACACACACACACACGCACACACACACACACACTCTAAGAAACATTGTCAGAGATATTGCAGTTCAATGAGGAAGGGAACCATATTCCCAACTGTCCCTTCATTCCCTTATTTGTGAGTTATTGCTTTCATAATGGGGATTGACTTTATTATTCTGAGGGGGTTCAAAAGTTGAGATTTATATATTTTTTAAAGATTTTATATATGTATTTTAGAAAGAGAGAGCACAAGCAGGAAGAAGGGCAGAGGGAGAGAGAGAATTTCTCTCTCTGAGAATGGACCCAACATGGGGCTTGATCTCATGACCCTGAGATCATGACCTGAGTCAAGAGTTGGATGTTTAACTGACTGAGCCACCCAGGGGCTCCAAGATTTATATTTCTTATAACACTTAGCTAAAGAAATGTACAGAAAAATCTCTAAAATTTTCTATTGAGAAATCCTTTCAAATTCTCAGATAAGGACATTCTTAAGTTAAGATTGAAGATGATTGTCTGTATGAGATGGGGCCAACTGTTTCAGTTATATGTACATGGTGAAGGGAGGGAGCATTTGGCTAAGCCCTTAACTATGCTGGGTATGATATGGTTGGCAAATTTTAGAAAGGAAATAGTTGAGAAGGTAGAGAAGCAAGGTAAAGGCAGGTGGCTGCATTTTTGTGCTGGGAAGATTAAATTACGTTAGGTTTGGGGTACAATAAGATATGTATAGTAAGTTTCACTGGGAGAAATAAGCAAGGCTTTCTCTCTGCCAGACTGCACAACTCCAGGAGCACTCCTCATATGGTGTTTTATGAGAAAAGCATCAATTTGAAGCACAGCACCATTTATAGGGATTATGATGTGAATGAGCCTCCTGGAGTCCACAGCACAGCTAGTAATGCAGAAACCTTTGGAATAGTAATAGTTTTAATTTTCATGTAAATTACTCGTAATTTTCTTTTCCTTAGAAATTCATCTAAAATTAACCTTTTCATTCAGTTGATGCTACAGCAAGTGTCTTTTCTCAAAGTTTTCATAATACTCATGGCACTGTTATCAAAAGTTCATTTATGGGGCACCTGGGTGGCTCAGTGGGTTAAGCTTCTGCCTTTGGCTCAGGTCATGATCTCAGGCTCCTGGGATTGAGTCCCGCATTGGGCTCTCTGCTCAGCAGGGAGCCTGCTTCCTCCTCTCTCTCTCTCTCTGCCTACTTGTGATCTCTCTCTGTCAAATAAATAAATAAATTCTTTTAAAAAAAAAAAGTTCATTTATTAGTTATTTTCCCCTACCAGCCCTATGCTTTGGATCTCTTTCATACCTGTACTGATAGTTCTGAGTACAGTGTCTGGTACAAGGAATTATTCAGTAAATGTCTCCTGAATTAAAAGTAAATTATTCTCCATGAGATGTACCCAATTGCCTTGCATTTTTTTCTTTCTAATTTTAATTTGTGTCAATTTAGTTCACAGAGAATGGACTGTGCTCCTATTTATTAAATTAAATATCTGCTTGAAGTAGCATATTAAAATTGAGCTTAGTTAAATCTCAATTTCCTGTGATCATTATATAAGTTGCTCATTGCTGTGCCTCACATTAGCTTGGTTTAATGGTTAGGTAGCAATTAACATGAATGCTTAATGACCACTTTCCTATTCTGATATATTACTAATGATACTTATAGTTTAAAGTGCTCTAGGGTTAATTATAAATGCTCATAATTTGCCTATCCTTCTGAATGATAGTACATTCTTATACTTAAGAATATGATAAGTACTCCAGACCTGTGTAGGAAGAATGTTGGTCTACAGAAGCTCAGGAGTCCACAATATTAATCCTTCAGTTATCTCAAATCACCTAAACTATTTCTGAAATTTCTACATCATCATCAATGATGCAAAAAAGATGTCTTTAAAATGAGACCTAAAGTCTGGGGATTTTGTAAAAACAGAAAAAGAGATACAGTTTTGAGAAACTATCACCATCTCTTACTCGTGAGAATTTATGAGATGAGGCAACAGATCTCTCCACTGCTTCCCTATCTCTCTCCCTTTCAGTTTGCCTATAGACATGCTGCTTTTTTTGAGCCCATTAAACTTTGTTTTCTTCCAGATACAATTCTTTGATTCTAAAAGTAGCTGATAAAGTCAGTAGATGTTTATTATATAAAGTGAGTCACTGGACAAAATTTCTCTCTTACAATATTATGTGAATGTTCAGACATAGTAATAGAGCCATCAGAGGCCTTTTTTTATATTTTCATAAATTCTTAATTCATGTAATAAAAAGCTAAAGTGAAGCTCTGGAATTGGATTGCTCTTTCCATTGTACACTTTAAGCTTTCTTTGTAAATATTTTTATGAGCATGTTCAAATTTAATTGTAACCTTTGCCATCTTCTGAGCCCTAACTGTGTATCAGCTTTTTTTTTCTTTTTTTCTCACAACAGAAAGTACAGTGTCTATGATGAATATTCTATGATGATTATCAACATATTATTTAGGTCAAAACAATATGTGTTTTAATTTGTTGTATTATTTAGCCTACCTGGTCATTCTAAAATTAAGATAATTGTTACATGCAAAAGAAAACTAGAATACAGTTGACATTTTATTAGAATACTTCAGCAAGTAGATCCAAAATTTAATAGTTCTTGGCATGATGACTTATTGATAACAGGTTCAGCAAAACAGTTCAAGATAATTTGCACAGGCCAACCTCACGGAGGACAAAGACAAAGAAGAATAGACCGTCATTTTGGAATTAAGCAAATAAGTTCAAAATCTAAAAAATGCAAGTCAGAGAGATCCTAGTTACTTTAGAAATTAAAATTCTCTGGAAAGTTGCACTGAATGCAACTCAAACAAAAAATGAAAGTGTAGCTCTTCCATGCCTACTTCAGCACCTACAATAGAGCAGGAGTTCAATAAATACTTAAGGGTTAATGTTGACTGAATAAGGAGGAACATAGCTATGAACACCACTGCCACCACAAAAGCGAGCTGCAAATGAGATTAAACTGTTTTATTTAATCTCAAAAACTGAATGGGAAGTAAGAAGTTGGTTGCCTTTAAAAACATATCCCAGAATGGGTACTGATGATAATCATAATTTGGGGGCCACTTTGTTATACTTTTTATTCATGCATGAATTCAGCATTTTATTATAAGTACTGAAGTGATATTTAATTATAGAGTTAAAATTTTTTTAAAAATGGCAAATGACTTACAAGTAGAACATTTGTTTATACTTGATTAAACTGTTTTGGTCATTATGTATCATTTCACTCCTTGCCTTTGAATGAAGATACTCATTTTCATTTACTCTTAGCACACTTCAAGAAATGTAATTAAAAGCTGATGAGTAACCAAGATACTGTGTACTGGGAATGTGGAAATATTTACTTTCTGTGGAGTGTGAATTAGTCAGATATGCAGATTTTGTGTAACATAGATAAGAATTTTCAATAAAATCTCAAGCAGTTGAATGGTTGAACATTAATAATTTGTTGCTCATTCAAGTAACTGTTTTCAAGCTCCATTCACCATTTCTCTGTACCTCAAATGAGTGATTCACTCAGATTGATAGTCTTATTAAGAAAGCCATTCCATTGAATATCTTAAGCTTAATTTATATGAAAGACTTTTTAAATTGAGGTATAACTGACATACCATATTATATTTGTTTCAGGTATATAACAGAATGACTTGATATTTGCATATAATGTGAAATAATCATGTTTGCTTTCCCCTGTCACCATATAAAGTTACATAGTATGCAAATAATATTATTAATTACATTTACCACACTATACATCTCCATGACTTATTTGTTTTATGATTGGAAAGTTGTACCTCCTGACTTCTTTTTATACACCCCTAAGCTCACCTCCCCTTCAGTATCCACCAGTCTTTTCTCTGCATTTATGAGTTTTGTTTTGGAAATTTGTTGATTTGTTTTTTAGGTTCACATATAAGTGAATTCACACAGTATTTGTCTTTGACTTATTTCATTTAGAGTAATAGATTTACAGTCCATCCATGTTGTCACAAATGGCAAACTTTCACTCTTTTTTTTTTTTCTTTTTGTCCGAGTAGTATTCTACTGTGTGTATGTATGTGTATGTATATATATATATATATATTTATATATATATATATATACCCACTGATGGACACTTTGGTTGTTTCCATATCTTGACTAATGTGAATAATGCTTCAGTGAACATATAGATGCATATATCTTAAATTAGTGTTTTCATTTTCTTAAAATAAATGCTTAGAAGTAGAATTGTTAGATCATGTTGTTCTCTTTTAACTTTTTGAGGAGCTGCCATTTTGTTTTCATGGTGGCTGCACCAATTTACATTCCTACCAGCAGTGCCCAAGGGTTCCCATTTCTCCACATCCTGACCAACACTTGTTATTTCTTGTCTTTTTGCTAATAGCCATTCTGACAGGTGGGAGGTGCTATATGATTGTACTTTTGATTTACATTTCCCTGATGATTAATGATGTTGAACATGCTTTCATGTAGCTGTTGGCTACCTGTATGTCTTCTTGGGAGAAGGGTCTATTCAGATCCTCGGCTTATTTTTTAATAATTTTGTTGTTGTTGTTGTTGTGTTATATGAATTCTTTATGTATTTTGGATACTAACCCCTGATTATGTATATGATTTGCAAATATCTTCTTCCATTCAGTAGGTTGCCTTTTTATTTATTTTGGTGATGATTTCCTTCATGGTGCAGCTTTTCACTTTGATGTGGTCCCAATTATTTGTTTTTGCTTTTGTTACCATTACCTTTGAAGTCAGATTCAAAAATATATCACCAAAAGTGATGTCTTGAGCTTACTGCCTATGTTTTCTTCTAAGAGTTCTATGGTTTCAGATCTTACATTCAATCTTTTACTCTATTTTGAATTAATTTTTGTGTATGGTATAAGATATTGGTCCCATTTCATTCTTTTTTTTTAAGATTTTATTTATTTACTTGACACAGAGAGAGAGATCACAATAGGCAGAGAGGCAGGCAGAGAGAGGGTGGAAGCAGGCTCCCCACTAAGCAGAGAGCCTGATGTGGGGCTCGATCCCAGGACCCTGAGATCATGACCTGAGCTGAAGGCAGAGGCTTAACCCACTGAGCCACCCAGGCGCCCCCCATTTCATTCTTTATATGTGGCTATCAGTTTTCCCATCACCATTTATTATATGCATTATCCTTTCTCCATTGTATATTCTTGTCTCATTTGGCATAAGTTAATTGAGTATATAGGTATTGGCTTATTTCTGGCCTCTATATTCTGTTCCATTGATTTGTGTATCTGTTTTTATGTCATACCAGGCTGTTTGATTACTATAGCTTTGTAATAAATTTTGAAAGCAAGGAACATGTTGCCTCTAGCTTTGTTCTTCTTTCTCAAGATTGTTTTGGCTATTTGGAATATTTTGTTGTTCCATACACATTTGATTATTTGTTCAACTTCTATTAAAAATGCCATTGGAATTTTGATAGAGGCTGCATTGAATCTATAGATTTCTTCATGTAACACCAACATTTTTAACAGTCTTAATTCTTCCAATTCATGAGCATTGAATATCTTTCCATTTATTTGTGTTTTCTTTAGTTTCTTTCATCAGTGTCTCATAGTTTTCAGTGTACAGGTCTTTTACCTCCTTGGTTAAATTTATTCCTAGTTCATATTGCATTCTTTTTGTTGCAGTTGTAAATGGGATAGTTACCTTAATTTTTCTTTTTTGCTAGTTGTAAGAGGATAAAACAGCAGATTTTTGTATATTGATTTTATATGTTGCAACTTTGCCAAATTTTGTTATTAGTTCTAAGACTTTTGGTTCATTCTTAAGGGTTTTCTATATAAAATCATCTCACCTACAAATAGTGACAATTTTACTTCTTTCTTTCTGATTTGGATATATTTTATTTCTTTGTCTTGCCTAATTGCTCTGATTAGGATTTTTAATACTATGTTGAATAAAAGTGGTAGGAGTGGGTGTCCTTGTGATGTTCCTGATCATAGAAGAAAGGCTAAAATCTTTTCACTTCTGAGTATGATGTTAGTTTTGGCTTGTTATATATAGCCTTTATAATGTTAATGTATATTTTCTCTATACATGTTTGTTTGAGTTTTTGTCAGACATGGATATTGAATTTTTCTCCAATGTTGTTTCTGCATCTATTGAGATGATCATATATGACTTTCATCCTTCATTTTGTTAATGTGGTATAGGATATTGATTGATCTGTAGATGTTGAACCACCCTTGCATCCCTGGATAAATCTCACTTGACCTTGGTTTATGATCTTATTAATATATTGTTGAATTTTATTTGTTAATATTGTGTTAAGAAATTTTACATCTGTGTTCATCAGGGATATTGGTCTACTGTGTGTGTGTCTGTGTGTGTGTCTGTGTGTGTGTGTTTGGTGTCTTTCTCTAATTTTGGTATCAGGGTAATGCTGGCCTTGTGAAATTAGTTTAGAAGGATTCCCTCCTCCTTGATTTTTTTGGAGAGTTTGAGAAGGATAGGTATTAGATCTTTGAATGTTTCGTAGAATTCACCGGTGAGGCCATCTGGTCCTGGACTTTTGTTTTAGGAGAAGCTTTTTTATTTAATCTCCTTGCTGGCTTGCTCCTTTTGATTTAATCTCCTTGCTCCTTGATTTTCTATTTCTTTATGATTTTGTCTTAGAAGATTCTATGTTTCTGGGACTATGTCTGTCTTCTATGTTATCCAATTTGTTGGCATATAATTTTTCATAGTAGTCTCTTATGATCCTTTGTATTTCTTCAGAATCGGTTGTAACTTCTCTTTCATTTCTGATTTTATTTATATGACCCCCCCTTTTTTCTTAATTAATCTAGCTGAAGTTTATAAGTTTTGTTGATAACCAGATCTTGGTTTCATTGATCTTTTCTGTTGTCTTTTTAGTCTTTTATTTCATTTATTTCTTCTCTAGTCTTTATTTCCTTAATTCTACTAACTTTGGGCAGCATTTGTTCCCCTTTTTCTTATTCATTTAGGTGTGAAGTTAGATGGTTTATTTTAGAATTTTCATGTTTCTTGAGGTAGGCCTGAACTTCTCTCTTAGAACTACTTGTGCTACAACCCAGATTTTGGTATGTTGAATTTTTATTTTCATTCATCTCAAGGTATTTTTTAATTGTTTCTATAAGCCCTGTAATGCAAATCTCATTCTTCTTAATGTTTTTAAGACACTTTGTATAGACCTTTTAAGCTGTTTTCACTTTTTGAACTTTTTTGTTCTTTTTGTGCTAGGTTTGGGTGAATTCTACTGCCTTTGTCTTCCAGGTCACTGATCTTTTCTTTTGCATCATGTGGTCTGCTGTTGAACCACTCTCATGTATTTTTCAGTTCAGTTATTTTATTCTTCAGGTCTGTATCTTCTGCTTGGTGCTTGGTGCTCTCATATAAATATATAGATATAGATAGATATAGATATAGATATAGATGTCTATATATAGATATCTATATCTATATATATCTCCATATCCTTGTTGGATTTCTTGTTCCTTTCATCATTCTTCTTCTGAGATTGGTAAGTATGTTTATGACCATTACTTTGAAGTCTTTATTAAGGAAATTACATATCTCCATTTCGTTAACTTTTTTTCTGTGGTTTTATTTTGTTCTTTCATTTGGAGCTTATTCTTCTGTTTCCTTACTTTGCTTGGCTCTCTCTATTTCTGTGTATTAGACAAGACGGCTATCTCTCTCTGTCTTAAAGAAGTGGTCATAGAAAGATGGCAGGAATTTCAGTGCCTTGGGGTTAGAGCCTTCACAGAACTGTCTTTGATTGTTTCAGTCCCATGGAGACCAGAAATGCAAGCTTCCATGGCCACCAGAACCACGTGTTCAAGTGACGGGCCCTAAAAGGACTACCTGCACCTGTTGCCTTTAATGGGGCATAAGGGAATCTGCCCTTTGGGGTTAGCAGGGCAGAGCTATGGGGAAGCACCAGGCTGGGGCATCCCCACCTGCTGGGTTTAGCAAGTCAGGGATGAGGGTCAGTGCAGTCAGTGATGTCAAGATAGAGGGAGAGTGCAAAAATTACACCCACCAGCACATTTGTTCCTGGAGAGAGTTCCAATAAGCCTCTGACCCTCCAGAGATGCTTTACGAGTAGGCAGTGAATCTTCTTCATATATTGTTAACCATTTTTCAAACTATTGTTTTCGCATTGGGTCCCAGGGCAAATGAAACTGTGCAAACACCTTAAGTTAGAAATCTCAGTTTCCTATGGCCCTTTGAGTCTCCTGGATATAAGACTTTGGTTTTCAAACCAGACTTTGGGGGTTTGTATCTCTGTTGTAAGTCCTAAGGGTTGGAGTCCCTGATACAGGGCTTGTGCCCTTTGATTCTCAGGGATATGCTTTTTATTTGTGAGATCCCTTCCACTTGTGGGTTTCCACACTGGCAAGACCATGTCTCTGCATCTCCTACCCATCTCAGTGTATCCTTTTTATCCCTTGTTGTGGAGGAGCTGTTCAGCTCGTTTTCACATTTGTTTTTTTCAGAGAGAATTTTCTATATGTAACTGTAGATTTGATGTGTCCATGGGAGGAGGTAAGTTTAGAGTCTTCCTATGCTGCCATCTTGAACTGCCCACCCTAAGTTTTGTGTGTGTGTGTGTGTGTGTGTGTGTGTGTGTTTATAATTTCCCTATTTACATTATTCAGATCCATTTAACTCGAGTATTTTGTCATTTAGAGTAATAACTCATCAATCCGTTAGTGCAACCTTTCTTTATGTTACTTTTCTTAGTGCTATGAAATGTGCTATTTTGAATCACTGAAATGTTATAAACCACCAGATTGCTAATTGCTTTGGATGCTGTGAAAAATAATTACTCCACATTATTTTTGATATTTAATTGACAGTGTAATGCATTTAACTAAAGACCTGCAATAAACTATTTCTAATTACTGAGGGTGGTGGAGTGGAAAAGAGGGCTGTAAAAGTTTACAAGGGAAACAATGTTTTCTCCATTACACTAAAAAGTCATTGTTGATAATACTTTTTCAGAGATCAAAAACAAAAAAAAAACTTCCCCAATGGAAAATTCTGAAAAGCTAGGAAGAGTTGTAGAATACTTTTACTCAAGACATAGTAGGGAAATTTTTTAAATTAATAAAATGTACTGGTGATGGGGTGATGTACGTCATATACAACCCTTACCATGCTTGCACTAAAATTTCTCCTTCTTCAGTTGGCAGAACTTTATGAGGGAGATAATCATGCCACTGCCAGAATGAATAATCTTTATCACTGACTGGTATTCAATTTATTTTGCATCTGTAGAGCATTTATCTGAAAAGCTCTGCCTAATTTTATATGTCATTAAAATATGTAGATATATCAGAAAGTGGAATTGTTTTCATCTCCCAAGGTAAGAATTCATGTTATAAAGTGATTCTTGAAAATAACACTTAGAACCTGATTCAAGGAATTCCAACAGTCTAGAAGTGTCACAGATTGGTGTATAAAAGATGTTAGGCTCTTTGAATAGATATGTACTGTTTTCATTCCCTAGTATCTTTGGAATGGTATTAAAAATCAGCATATTCTTTTCTTCCCCATAATTTCTGACTAAATTAAAATGTCTCCATTGGTATGTCATTAAATTGCTTATTTAATTTCAATTATGTACATTTTCCAAAAACAGACAACTAAAATAAGTGACCTGTTTCAGGGAATGTAAATTATTTTCAGAATTTCAGAAATTGAAAAGGGATAAGAGGAAGGAGAAAATGCTGGGCTGGTGTGAAGCGATAGCCCGTAACCCTCACAGAATTCCAAACAACACGCGAACACCTGAGATCTCAGGGGATTTGGCTGATGCTTCACAAACCTCCACATTGGTGAGTGAAAAGTTATTTTTCTCGAAATGGCTTGTATGTAAATGGAATGCCAAGGAAATGTGGAAAGGGATAACTTTTATCTAAGCATTATTCTTGTTTACAGTAATATTTACATTTGCATTATATTGTTCATATAGATAATTTATATTAATAAAAATGTCTAATGTCATATACTATTAGAGCTTAATTCAGATAAAACAACAGTTTCCTTTTCTTTGTATTTCTTTGAGCCTTGCCCTCTATGTTAGTGACCTCAAAGAGTTACTTAAACTTCATATCTTGCAATCTACATTTGTGTAATGGAATCAGTGGAGGAAAATGAGTACAGAGTTATCCAAAATTAATGAAAAATCAGAATCAAGCCTTCTGTGTTTTCCTATATATATTCTAAGAATCTCTGAAAAGAGTATTAGAATTATAATTTTATACAAATTTGTGATTAATGACAAAAATAATTTGAAGACCGAATCAATAATACACTCTTCCATATTTTGTTTTCTGCTTAATTTAAATAGCCAGCTGCAGCTAACCATTGTTTCCCAGTGATTAGGAAGAGAGAACTCATTAGAAAAAGGGGTTTTATGCATTTTGTTTAGATTTGGCTGCAAAATTCTTCATTTTGATTTAAAGAAGAAAAATTCCATTCAGTCTATAAGTTTTAAATTGACATGTTAGATATATTTTAAGTATTGTTTTGCCATTTTGTATGAACACAAGTGTTTTCATTAGCCTGATTTATTAGTTGATGAACATGTAATTAGGTATAAGCAATGATTTTAGATTAAATTTTTACTCTAGAATTATTTGCTAAGTTCCACTATTTTAAACAGAAATAATGATCTCAAGTAAACAGTATTGAGTGAATATCAAGAGAAGCCACCTGAAGGAGTGGGCATTCAGTTAACAAGATAGAAGTGAGATCTTCCTTAAATTCCATCATCTTAGATTGTGAAGAGAGGGATGACAGTATGAAGAAATGTGTGTAATGTCATGAAACAGTTAAAGTTCTGATGAATAAATTTTTGGAATTATCATCTGCATTGGTTTATCTCACTCTAACATGATCTTTTGTAAATTATTATTTTCAATAAAATTGCATGACATGAGTTAACACCATTTAAAAACGTGTTTCACAATGTTTATACATAAAGCTGGACTTTGTCAGGTATCATACAAAGGGTAAAAATTTTAAGATAAAAAGAATTACTTCTGTGCTTTTATTAGGATGACTTTAGTGCTTAATTTCTATTTCATAGAACCATAGACTAAAACCATAAACATTCTTGAGTAAACATTTGGCCTGGCTTTCTCCTATAATTGGGTAACCTAATATTAGCTTAATTTTCCAGATGTGGACTATGGCCCAGAGAAATTAATTGACTTTCCCCATGTCACTTAGCTAGTAAATGATAAAAAGATTGCTATAAGCCAGGTTTCTCAAGGCGAGGTTTTTTTTACTACACCATGCTGCCTCACTTTCTTGATGACATTTTCTTCTCATCCAGATACTTTTAGGAGAAGGAAAACTCATCAAGTTACCAATTTAATAAATCCAGTAATTCATATTTTAAAATCCAGTGCCATACTAGGTGGATAGCCTCTAGCCATTGAAACATAATTTCAACATCTGTTTCTCAACATAGAAAAATGAAATGTCTTTCTTATATCATAGCCTATGTGTCTTAGTCAGTTCTCCTTCACTGTCAAATGACTCAAAGATACATACTCTTTTCATCTGTTGATGCTGCCTTCTTAAGGACATGGCTTCTTAGGTCCCTGAGGGAAAGGAAGAAACTGTGGGGGCCATTGTAGATGTGGTATATGAAGCGGCCTTGAATGGGTGCATATCCTTCTGTTGACAAAACTTAGTTGCATGACCCCATCTGAACTGCAAGGGAGGCTGGTAAATATTAGTAAGCCATACAGCCAAGAAGAGCATATGGAATTAGAGAGCACCCAGTCCCTCTCTGCCATAGACCTCCCTTCTGGTTGCCAAATATTTAGGTAATGTTTCCACTCCCTCATGAAAAAGGATTATTACTTTCCAAGAGAAATAACAAAATATTTAACAAATATTTAACATTTAACAAATACTTAACATAAATATTTAACAAAATAACCAAATAAATAACAAAAGTATTTCAGTCACTGGATTCAGTTCAAGTCCATGAGCACTGGTTATTTATGGTCTTCATCAAATAATGATGATAGCAAATCACCTATGAATAGATTATCTGCATTTTGCAACCAGCTCCCAACATCCATATATATACCCAATATATAGGAGAGGAGTAGGACAAGGGAAACCACAATAATATTCATGCTTGGAAAAAGAAACAGATACACATGGAAATCAGAGGTGAAATCCTGCTAAACAGGAAGGATCTTTGATTAGGCTCTGTCCCTGCTCCCTGGGGAGATCTTTGTTAGTGGTTCTTTCTGGCCTCTGGATGTCTCTATGGAAAGTTCATTTTCTTTTATTCTCCTTGTCAATATTTAAAGTGCCTAATGAGGGTTGTATACCCTTAAAATATTTTTTTCCTATTTTGGGAAAATTGTGGGACCAAGAGTTGTTTTAAGTCTTAAACATTTCAAGGTTTGTATTTTTGGGATCATGGTCTTTGAGTACTACAATTTTCAGAAATCTTCATAGGATTCTAATCGATTTGCTTTCTCATAGTCCGTGTGCTTAAGAAAGTTCTTTCTGGGAAGCCCTTGACTTTCTCTTCTCTCATGACTCTTTCTTAAGATGATATTATCTTGAAAATTAGTCTGGAGGACCACAGCCTTAACCCGATCTTTGTAAATAGATACTTTGTTCAACTGAAAAGTTTTACTCAGTGTCAGCTCTAAATCTCATAAATGCCTTGAGTCACCTTATACAAATGTACATTTTTACTGTATCTTTGTTACTCAACACTTGCGTTAAAGTCATATCCCATCAGTTGGGGTTGAGAAGAAGCCAGACATTTTGTCCAGTAAACTCTTAAACATCTATAGTCTTTCTGTTCCCAGTCAGATCTGCTTTTATACTAGTTCCTGAGCTTCTTTTAACACTTTGCTGAGTGTAGCCAATAATTGATAACATACATTACTAAGTTTTGTTTTTCAATCTATTTTGAGTGTTTCCAGCCTAGCAGGCCCACTGTCTACCTCTCAAGTTAATTCAAACTGTAATTTTGCCAAGAGTTTTGCCAGAACATCAAATAGATGACTTTCTACTTTTGAAATTGATTTCTTTGCCACCCACTGCCCAACCACTAAGCAAACACCATATACTTTAGATTTTTGTGATGGTAGCACAGGCTTTGGCTACCAGTTTCTATATTTAGGTCGTTACAAAAGTTGGGGTACAAGAAGGAAAACAGGAAATAGTAATTCCAGCACAGAATGTTATATGAATATTTATTTAATCAGCTCTTGAAGGACTGAAAAAGTGTTTGTGTTTAGTAACTGCAAGAAGTAACAACCATCCAGAGAGAGAACATGGGGAGGAGGAAGGAGTTATTTGAACCTAAAAGGCTGAAAGAGAGGCCCCTCAGACTGCACCTCAGACTCTGAGAAGGGATGCTTCTCAGCTGATGTAGGAGACTTCAGTTCAGGGGAGGGACACTGAGGATCTTGGACCTGGACTCTGAAGGAGAGGCTCTTCTCAATCCTTAAATATTCAAGTGGAACGAAGAGAAGATTGTGCAATAAGAATAGTTATATGGGGGTGCCCGGGTGGCTCAGTGGGTTAAACCTCTGCCTTTGGCTTGCGTTATGATCCCGGGGTCCTGAGATCAAGACCTGCGTCGGGCTCTCTGCTCAGCGGGGAGCCTGCTTCCCTTCCTCTCTCTCTGCCTGCCTCCTTCCTACTTGTGATTTCTGTCTGTCAAATAAATAATAAATAAAAATCTAAAAAAAAGCAAGAGTAGTTAGATGGTGCAATAAATGGTGCAATAAGAAACTTGGACCCACTTTCCACTACTGACTTACAAAATCATTGCTGGGGTGACACTAGCAGAAACAGGATAAGCAAGAAGAAGCAAATCCTTTTTCTCTCCCTGTCTTCTAGTTTCCATTAGCACTAGTATTGGCAGAAGCTGACCAAGAGGTAAATGTCAAAGGAGCAATCTGATTTGAAGGCCCCTAGCTCCAGCGTCTTGAAGTGGATTGAAGACCTGATTTAGAGTTGAGTAGTATTATCTTAGTAATCAGTATAAAAAATTAAGAAGAGAAGCTTTAACAAATCAACTCAGAAATTTCAAAGGCTTAGCATAATTGAGCTTTGCTTTTGCTCATGACTCACTCTGATAAAGGTCATTTGACTCTCCAACAATGAATGGCAGGATCTCTACTCCTTCCATCTCTTGGGACTATTGTCTTAAACAAAGGACATCTGAGTTTATCAGATAGCATAAGGGAAAGAATGAGTGGGTGACCATGGAGGTATCTGGTTAAGTCTGGAAGTGATGCATATCACTTGATGCCTTTCGGTGGAAATCAATGACATATTCCAGTGTATCTGTCAGAAGGATGGGAAATATGGTCTTGTATGACTGAAATAAGGAAATTGAGAGCACTCAACAAGCTTCTACCACAGATGCATTCCTTTGAGAGGTAGAAGTTTTGTCCTATATTTCCATTTTGTATGCACATATTTTATTATTACTCCTCTGCTGTCATCCTGAGCATTTGAGGCTTTCCTGTACAGATCATACCCCATCTAAAGATGATGGTGGTGATGAGGCAGGGGAGGAGAAGGGAGACGGCTGATTAGTAAGTGCTGGGAGTTTTCTAAGTTTTTAACACATATTCTCATTTTTAATACTCACAAGAGTCTGGTGAAGTAGTTGTAACCATTATCCCTATTTTGGAAAGGAAACTGGATAAGTTGGATACAGAAACTGAGGCATAGAGAAATTTAAAAACCTGCCCAAAGTGACCCAGGTAATGTTGATGGGGCTGGGATTCCAGCAACCCAAACAGTCTAAATCTGGAGGGCCACTCAGTCATGTCTCCTCAAGTTGGGGGACAATAGTCATTATTTGAATTGTATGCATTTAGCTAAACACAAAGATTGTGAATGAGAGAATAATACAGGAGAGTGTGGCATAAAGACTAATAGGGCCTTCTCTGTATAATCTTATGGTTATATGTGACTGTTAGGTTATTTTCTGCTCTGCACTTAGTGACATATAAATATGGCCATTTTTATAGCCATTTTCACCACTATGCCATCGATAACTGACATAATTGAAAAGAACTGTGCTTTTTTAGATTTTATTTATTTATGAGAGAGAAAGACAGAGAGAGAGAGAAAGTGCAGGAGCTAGGAGGAGGGACAAAGGGAGAGGAAGAGGGAGACGCACACTCCCCGCTGGGCAGGAAAACTACAGGGGACTCCATCCCAAGATCCAGAGATCATGACCTGAGCTGAAGGCAGATGCTTAACCACCTTTGCCACCCAGTTGCCCCAGAATAGGTTTTTTGTTGGCATTATGTTGTTTTGTTTTGTTTTTAAATCTATAAAGCGATTGAGATTACCTGCTTTTTAAATTCAGAAAATATTAATTTAGTTAAATGCTTTAAATTGAATTTGAGGTTTGAGAGATTATGTTTATTAAGCAACTACATTCACAGCTACACCATAGGGGTGGGAGAGCTCCTTCTATGACAGCTAGGGAAGAAATTTCTCTTTTAAATTTAATGTAACACAGTTTACATGTTAAAAATAAAAGCAAAGTGCCCTATACTGACTGTACCCTTAAGCAATATCCTGAATCAAATCAGAGTTTCAATATTAAATTTAAAATGAGAGTAATGGATATCATAATAATCACAAATAAAAAGGGGAAGAATTTTATGAGTTGAAAAATATCTATGAAAGACAAAATAAGGAGATCAAAAGTGTCATTTTTTAGGTAGTCAGCAATGACTCCAGAGAAAATTACTTTTCTATAATCAGTGATGAGTCTTTGAGGCTGTAAGTAGATTATCATTAAGTAGAGAAAAAGAACAAAGTGTCACTTGATGTATTTGATGAGGTGATTTGCCACTTCCAACCATGTATTTGTCAACTCCGGGCACATTTTGTACCCTTGTATGTACATTTTCCAGGATGAGGTGCTTGCAACTCTAGAATAGACTGAAGAGAGAAGACTTAGAAGCTTTCAAGTATTTATACATCTGTGTGTAATATATTTATAAAGCTGTGTAATGTTCAAAGCAGTCTTTATGTCCATTGTTTCATTATAGCTTACAACCATACTGAGATGAACACAATACAAATTTAATTATTCAAATAGATAATGATATGGAGATGTTCTTAAGAGTTTTGGGTAATTCACTTCAAATCATAAGGTCACAGATCTTCTAATTTCTAGGTTATTTATATACTACACCCATTATGAGAAATTGATACTATTGTTTACATTATTCAAGAGAAAATATCCTAACTCAGAAAGGTTAAATAATTTGTCTCAGAAATGGTAAGTCTGATTTTTGTCTGATTTTAAATCTTAAGATTTTTCCAGTTTGCTATAAAGTTCTCTAAAAATAAGACCAATGCAGCTACTGAATTTTTGAACACTGTATCAAAAACTAATGATGTACTATATTTTGGCTAATTGAATTTAAATTTAAAAAATAAATAAAATTAATTAATTTATTAAAAATACCCATTTAAAGAATAAAATTTGCAGCTACTGGACAAAGTACCTCCTTGCACAGTCCGGTAAGTATTTATTAATAAAACATGCAGTTAAAAAGATTCATGTTTCATTGTGTCATAATCTTTTATTTTCAAAATAGGACAGTTTTGTTGAAGGTTAAATTTCCATACTTATTAAGCTTATGAAAAATCAGAAATGAAAATGAAGTACTTTTATTTTTACTTTTAAAAACATGTAAATAGAATGTATCTTTTAATTGAAGAATCATATCATTATCACATTTTTTGTTATTCTTATTGCTCAGAGGCTCTACTATTATTTCCTTGGTTTTGTATTAAACTAGCCCACTTGGATATTTGTGTAATATAGAAAAAAATCAGGGCCTGAACTTAAGACTTTTTCATTTATAATTCCATTCTTTATCATTTGGTGAATACTGACATCCCCTAGATAACAAATCAAAAATAAATAAATGCATATAATTTGTATGATTCATAATAATTAATTATTGATAATAATTAATTAATGATAATAATATTAATTGTGATTGGTTAATAATAATTAATTGTTGATAATAATAATTGGTGATAATTACAATGATCTCGCAATTTAAATAGACAATAATATCACAAAAGAGCAAAATTTGATGAAAACAAAGATAATAAGTCAGGTAGAGCTTTTGCTATAGAGAGATGAATATAACATTTTTTTTCCTTATTCTAAGCCAAAACATAAAAATGAGGTGGAGTGGATATTATTTGCTATGCCTACCCACATCCAAGTCTAGTAGGTTGAAGTCCTTTGTGTTAAAATCAACAAAATGTTTTAAATTGTTTGCCTTCTATTCATAACATTCAGCAGTGGATTGGTTAGAGTGATTAGAGTATGTTGTATTGAATCTAATATACAATATTTAATCACCAAATTGGAGTGAAGGATTACATCCTTTTGATTACTGACTATAAAACTTGATTCAAGTTAACCATTGATGTCAGCACAGATACTAGCATATCAAACTGAGGAGGAAAGTAATCTGCTTCATAAATTAGTAATTATGGCGGTGATGTTTATTATGTTATGGAAATGTGTATGAGGGCCGTATATGTGATCTAGATTATATACCCCCAATTTTTTTTTTTCTAATATCTCCAAGACTAGTTTCTTCATTCAGGACTTGGTGTGTCTATCCTAACAACGCTCATTAGCGTTGCTGCTGGTATCGCACCCAGTTATGCCACACCCATTCACTCTATGCCAATTCTGTGTTAGTTTTTTCTCAGACTCATCTTTATCTGAAAATATTTATATAAATATAAATGTGTGTTGGTTTATTTTCTGTTTCTCTTCACCTGAATGTAAGATGAAAAAGGGAAGATCTGTCTTATTTAGCTCCATATCCCTGTGTTTGAAACACAACGGGAACTTAATTAAATTTGTGGAATGGATAAACAGCTTGAGCACAGAGCATGAACTAAGTGAAAGAGAGTTTTGTTTGTTTATAAAGCTCTATTAAGTGTAAAATCTCATATATTAAATCCCTTCTTTTTATTAGGAATGCCATATTCCTAGAGATATGGAAGAACCCATCTTAAAGATCAAACAATTCTGAGATAGTTTCTATGACCAAAATACATAAGTTCAAGCTTTGGAAACTAAAATCATGATTGTAAAAAGTACATTCTACTGAAATAAGATTCTGCCTTCAGTAAGAATTTTAGTATTGGAGGTAGTTTGTTCAACGCATAGGACAGTAAAATGTAAATTTGTCCTTAATGAAAATATCACACTTACAATTAATATTTGCCAGAATCATTGTCCTCAGTTTCTTCCCAACTGTGCCCATCATTCACTTTTAATTTTATCAGACAGAAGGAAATCATGCATCTGCCTATGGAAAATGGACTGGTATTGTCCCACAAACATTACCTCTTTTAGAAACCAAATAAAAGGGAAATAGAAAGAGGAATTTGATGATATTAAATTTCCCATTAAACCCACAGACTTATTTTCAACAGGCTCACCTTACTTCTCTGAACAAATGGGACAGTTGTTCATTGTGCAGTGGTCTTTATGCATTCTGAAAATAGATTATGTCAGGGAAGATAGAATTTGTAGAGTTTTTTTAACCTCATTTTCATTTCCCTTTTAATTCTTTCTTATTTGATCATTTATCAGTTATTGTTTTTAATTGCTATTACAAAGCCTTTACTAAGTACTGCCAAAGGCAATAGTGAATGAAATCTAAAATTTTGTTAGAATAACCATAAAACACAAATGAGGGAAATTAAATGAAAGACATTATGCCTTTCAAAAGCTTTGATTTTTGTAAGAAAGTAAAATCATTAAAAATATATCCCAGTGGTTGTTATGGAAACAGATTGAATTGGAGAATGCAAAGGGGGAGATTGGTGCTTCAAACATCACACTAGGAAGAAAAATTACATTCACTGTGCAGCTTAAAGTGATGTATTAACTTTAATTGTATAGTTACTGAACAGTGTCAAAACATGATTATTCACAATAGTAATAATTGATCTAAAAATGCTCCTTATATGAAGAGATCTTTTCCTCTAAGGAGTAAATCACGAGATCATGTTCACAGCTGCTTGTTATCAAAATGTGTCACGTCTGTCTGTTTAATTTAGATTTAAATTAAATTGTGAGCTCCTCAGAAACAAGTTGAATCTTCAATAGTAGTTGAATTCTATGATCGGTATAGTATTTAGAACACATTGATTTTCAAATATTTTCATTTCATTATGACTACCAGTGAGTAGAGTTGTGTATACCCAAATAGGAAAGGCCTCTTGTGTGTATGTGGAATTGTGGCAAACTGCTTTTCTCTGCTTACAAATGACGCAGATGGCAAAGATTTCTTCTCTGCCCTTGCTCTTGTGGGTGTGTTGTGCTTTCTAGAGGGGGGTAGGGAGGATAAATTGACTTGATATTTGTCAAGTCAGCTTGTTTGTGTCTCAGAATAAAAATTGCACCTGGAAATAAATGGAACATGTCAGAGTAGGATTGAGGAATCCAGAGCTATTTCTGTGCAGCAGTCTTATTCAATCTTATTCAAAAGACAAGTAAGATAGAGGTCTTAGGTAAATTTATATCTCAAAACACAATAATTAATAATATAGTAGTTTTTAATGCCTTATCTATGTTCAAGAGTTTAGATATACCTCAAAACTTCGTGGTAACTCTGAAGGTAGGTTTTGCTGTTCTTATTACACAGAGAAATTAAGGTTGAGAACGATAGGAAGAGTGACAGGCAGGATTCTGAGGTTCAACATGTTCCCGGTTTTTTATGCTACTTTGCAGAGAATATTTTATTCATATAAATATTTGGCAGGCAGTTACCTGACATAACATGACAATTCTTATCCTAGAACAAATTCTCTCTTTTTTAGGAAGATTTATTTATTTATTAGGAGAGAGAGTGTGTGTGTGAGCTGGGGGAGGGGCAGAGGGAGATGGAGAGAATCCCAAGCAGACTCCATGCTGAATGTTGAGCCCAAGGACATGGGGTTTGATCTCAGGACCCTGAGATCATGACCTGAGATGAAATCTAGAGTTGTATGCTCAACTGCCTGAGCCACCCAGCGCCCCCAAGTAATTTCTCCTCTAATCCACCAATTTAGCTACTGAACTACCTAATGAATGAATTCGTTGGTATCAAGGTCGTGAATTGTTGAACTGTAGTTTGGGGCTCCAGAGCTATCTGTTATTGTGGAACAAAACAAAGGTAAATGAATCACAGAGGAAGTCAGTGGTTCAGAACTGTTCACTTGGTTTAGAAGGTCTCTTCAATTATTCATTTAACTAGTCTCTATTGAGAGTCAGCTATGTACCATGCACTATACTATGCAGTAAATATTGCTGGAGGAAGAAAAGACATGGTGCTTAACCTCAAGAACCTATTGAAGAAAATAATTAAATGAATAGGTCAAGAGTAGAATAGGACATACACAACGGGTATTAGAGGAGCCCTTAGATGGGCACCTAACCCATCTGTGGAGGTTAGAGTGTTCCCCAAAAAACCCCTGAGAGTTGGTGATATAAAGGGGATGATGGAAAGGAGAGAGGAGAAAGGGGCATTCTAGGACTCTATGTAAACATTTATCGTGGTAAAAGTATACATCTGTAGGGGCGCCTGGGTGGCTCAGTGGGTTAAAGCCTCTGCTTTTGGCTCAGGTCATGATCCCAGGGTCCTGGAACAAGCCCCACATCGGGCTCTCTGCTCTGTGGAGAGCCTGCTTCCTCCTCTCTCTCCCTGCCTGCCTCTCTTGCCTACTTGTAATCTCTGTCTGTCAAATAAATAAATAAAATCTTAAAAAAATTATACTTCTGTACTCTGTTTACTTTTAAAGACATATCATCTATTTGGTGTAATAAGTAAGCAGAATCACCTTTAGGAACTGAGAGAAATCCACTTTAATTAATACTAAAGATTGTACTTTCCATAGGTTGTGGAATTAAACTACATATTTTTGTATAATTTATTCAGCCTAAATATGCAGCAGTAGTCTTATAGAATATGCTGTGGGAGCACTTCTAGTAATTTAGTGGCCATTTGAAGGTAGGTCCCAATGAGCCTTCCCAGTGAACAGTGCAGAGGAGCTGTGTGTCAAAACATATTCTTTTGGGGAGGAAACATGTACATGTATATGTATATGGGTTTGCTCACTTGGAAAAACAAAGAGTGGGAAAATAAGACTGTAACAGTTAATGTTTGTTGGACACATGGTATGTACCAGGCACTGTTCTGAGCCCCTGACATGTTAATGACTCATTTAATCCTCACTATAGGACTGCATGAAATGAACAAAATCCCCATTTTGCAGAGGAAAGAGATAATTTCCCAAGTTTACCCTGCTACTAAGTCTTATCTGAGTATCCATGCTCAAATACACTTTTCTTTTCTTTCTAAGGTTTTATTTATTTATTTGAGAGAAAAACAAGAAGAGCACAAGTGAGGGGAGGGGCAAGGGCATGGGAGAGGGACAAGCAGACTCCACCCTGACCCAGGAGCCCAAAGTAGGGCTTGATCCCAGGACCCTGAGATTCTGACTTGAGCCAAACTCAAACACTTAATCGACTAAGCCACCCAGGTGCCCCTCTAATATACTTTTCTATGCTGCAAAGAATATGCCCAGGAAAAGAGAAAAACACTTACTTGATTAGAAATAAGTTTAATTGAGATTCACATTTAAATATGAATTTATTGCACATTTCATTGAATACATTATATATTACATGTTATAAAGAAAAGTAGATGATTTGAGAGAGAAAATTTTAATCTAATAAGAAAACATCATTTGATCTCTTTTAAATTAGGAGGCAGAATAAAATGAAATTTTTTTTACACTACGTTTGTATCTTTAGGGTAAATACCCAGTAGTGCAATTGCTGGGTCATAGGGTAGTTCTATTTTCAACTTTTTGAGGAATCTCCATGCTATTTTCCAGAGCGGTTGCACCAGCTTGCATTCCCACCAACAGTGTAGGAGGGTTCCCCTTTCTCCGCATCCTCACCAGCATCTGTCATTTCCTGACTTGTTAATTTTAGCCATTCTGACTGGTGTGAGGTGATATCTCATTGTGGGTTTGATTTGTATTTCCCTGATGCCGAGTAAAGATACAAATGTAGTGATCCAAAGGGGCACGTGTACCCAAATGTTTATAGCAACAATGTCTACAATAGCCAAACTATGGAAAGAACCTAGATGTCCATCAACAGATGAATGGATAAAGAAGAAGTGGTGAATATACACAATGGAATACTATGCAGCCATCAAAAGAAATGAAACCTTGCCATTTGCAATGACGTGGATGGAACTAGAGGGTATCATGCTTAGTGAAATAAGTCAATCAGATAAAGAAAACTATCATATGATTGCCCTGATATGAGGAAGTGGAGATGCAACATGGGGGGTTGGGAGGGTAGGAAAAGAAGAAAAGAAACAAGATGGGATTGGGAGGGAGACAAACCATAAGTGACTCTTAATCTCACAAAACAAACTGAGGTTTTCTGTGGGGAGGGGGATCGGGAGAGGGGGGTGGGGTAATGGACATTGGGGAGGGTATGGATTATGGTTAGTGCTGTGAAGTGTGTAAACCTGGCGATTCACAGACATGTATCCTGGGGATAAAAATACATTATATGTTTATAAAAAATAAAAAAAATTAAAAAAAATTTGTTAGAGAAGCAGACTTATTTTTAATCTTTGCCCTTCATTTCCTTGTGTGTAACAAAATCAATGTATTATAGTAATATAAAGATTAGCAAACATATTGCATAAAGACTAGGTAAAAGAATATGTTTTCTTAAACATTTTTCACTATTAAGCATGTCTCTGTAATACAAAGAATTAATCAAGCCAGTGGTGATGGACCTAATCCTAAACATTTCAGAAAATACAGTGAATAATGTGGTTCTGTTCTGGGCTATAATAAAACAGAGTACACATAACTGCACTAATTTTTAAGTTTATTCTTACATTGAAGAGGTAATAATAACATCAGCAATGTTATGCACACTGAATAGCGATGGTTTGTCTCATCTCCACAGGTGAAATTACTCAACCCATGAAAACAGGACAACCAATTTTTGTTTGCATTCTTCTCATCACTGTATGTGTAATAAAATTTGGTTGGTGTGATGATGTATCTGTGAAAGTTGACAAGTTGGTAACTGCAGTGTGAAAGCTATTTCATTTTTTATCTTTAAAGAATTATTGAATCGTTAAATTAAATTTTATTCCTGTAGGCTGCATGAACACATAGAAACCAGGTGTCCCATATCTGCATTTGAGTTGCTGGTTTCCAAATGTGGAGTCACAAAGCTGTACTTATGAATTATTCCATTTAATAATTACAGTTGACAATTACTAAGGTGATATAAAAATAATTTAACAGCCCATCAAGTGAAAGGTTGCTTTTAACCTAAGGGATTTGCCTCATATGTTGAACAGACATTTTCCTGGATAATATTGTGCTAAATAGTTAAAACAAATTAAGCCAACACAAGAGAATGTATTAAATGACTTTACCCCTTTCCCAAGAAATGTAGTTGATATTTATTAGTATCCAAGAGGATAATCAATCAATTATTATTATATTTTTAATATGTATACAGAGTTGTACAACCATCAGTGTAATCTAATTTTAGAACACTTTCAGCATCCCCAAAGAAATTTTTATCCATCAGCAGTTACTCACCAGCCCTCCCTCTCACCTCTCAGGCTTGGGCAGCTACTAATCTACTTCTGTCTCCATAGATTTGTCTATTCAGGATATCTTATACAAATGAAATTATACACTCTATGGCCTTTTATTACTTACTTCTTTTACTTAACATGATGTTTTATTTTTGTTTTGTTTTGTTTTTCTTTCTTTCTTTCTTTCTTTCTTTCTTTCTTTCTTTTTTTTTTTTTTTTTTTTTTGAGAGAGAGAAAGGACACGTACATGGTTGGAAGGGACAGAAGGACAGGGAGAGAGAGAACCGTAAGCAGGCTCCATGCCCAGCATGGTGCCAGGTGGAGGCTCATTCTCTCTGAGATCATGACCTGAGCCAAAATCAAGAGTCAGATGCTTAACTGGAAAACAGAGAGAATTCTATATAATTATTCAGTTAGTAGTTAATTTGATAGGTTTTTTTCCAATTCCTATTTCTATTCTCTTAAAGTTACAACTTTTATGTGCATAAAACAGGATTGCCTTTCACATGCTCTTATTTCTGTGTCAAACATGAAATTAACTCAGGTGCTGATTTACAGTATAATTCTTTTGTTGTGTTCTTGGTGAAGAACATATGTGAAGTACAAAAACATGTTGCAACTTCTTTTTTTACTGTAACAAGACAATACATAAAATGGCTTATGTTCATTGCCTTTTGCTTGTCAGAATGGTTGAAAAATGAAGACAGGTCTCCTGGTGGTTCCCATTGCTCACTGAGGACATGGACCTGATGAAGAAATTACAGTTCACTGTGTTTTCCTTCTAACTGGTTCAGGGAAGTTTTGACTAATGTTATACAAAGGTGTGCACAATAAACTGAAACACAATTTTCCACAGTAATTATCTCCATTTCCATAGAAATCTTTGAATTATATCCACTTTATTCAGTTGTTTTTTTAAATAAAATAACACGTTCCACAGCATGTTATTCTTTTTTAATATAAAAGTAGCTCATGTCCTCCGTGTTATTTGTTTTGCTCCGCAAATAAGTGAAACAATATGATAATTGACTCTCTCTGCTTGACTTATTTCACTCGGCATAATCTCTTCCAGTCCCGTCCATGTTGTTGCAAAAGTTGGAGAGGAGAAGGGAGTTGAGGGAAATTGGAGGGAGGAGATGAACCATGAGAGACTATGGACTCTGAAAAACAACTTGAGGGTTTTGAAGGCGGGGGTGGGAGGTTGGGGGAGCCAGGTGGTGGGTATTATGGAGGGCACGCATTGCATGGAGCACTGGGCGTGGTGCAAAAACTATGAATTCTGTTATGCTGAAAAGAAATTTAAAAAAAAAAAAAGTAGCCCAGATCACCAGTCTGAGGTAAAAATAATACATAACATTTTGGAACAAACTTTTAGCTGAACTAGATGAAGTAAATTAAATCAAATTTTTCATATTTGGGAAGTTTTTACTAGACCTTTCTAATTTTGCCAAATGAGTTATAGTAACAATCAGAAAACAACTTCATTTTTTATGTCACGGTCACATTAGCTCATTTTATTCTCAAATCAACTACATCTATTGTGTGGGACAGATATTATTACCTCCATTATACACACAAAAGAGCTTGAAGATTAAGGGATTGATTCAGAGTCACACAACTCATCAAGGATAAAAGTAGTGGTGAGGTCATATAATCCTGACTTTTTACCTTGCTGAGTCCTAAATTCTTCTTTATTTCCGTGAATTCTGTACCATTCTATATCCTTTTAAAAAAATTTTCATTCATTTATCTGACAGACAGAGATCACAAGTAGGCAGAGAGGCAGGCAGAGAGAGAGAGGGAAGCAGGCTCCCTGCCGAGCAGAGAGCCCGATGTAGGACTCGATCCCAGGACCCCAGGAGCATGACCTGAGCCGAAGGCAGAGGCTTTAACCCACTGCCACCCAGGCGCCCCTGTACCATTCTATATCTTTATGAAGGGCATTACATTTAATCATTTGCCCAAATTAGAAGGTACATTTCTTCCTGTCATGTATCTCTGATCCCTTAGTCACTGTCTTGATAAATCTACCTCACATACACCTTTTCAATTTGTTCTTTCCTCAGTTTGTGCTTTCATGTATGCCCTATAATATTTCATTGGTCTTGTAATTTGTCTTTCTGCTCCCAGGTCATACTGTTTCTAATATGTTTTGAACTTTGCTTGAAAGTTGTCTTTCCAAAGCATAAAAGGATCCCAGTGTTCTAAAACCATCAATGGCTCAGTATTGTCTATAACACACTCCAAGCTTATTAGTATGATGTGTGAATGAGGACCCTCACGCTTAGCCTCTGTATTTACTAACATAAAATCCTTAGTTCAAACTCTGCCACACCAAATAATTGCCGCATAAACTGCAAAAAATGTATAAATAAATTAATAAATTAATATAATATAATAAAAGTAAAGACCGCAGAACTGCTGAATGCTATTTCACTGATTCTTCTCCTCCAGCTTATTTTCTATTATCTTCCACTCTCTTCATGGATGAGCTTTTGTGCTTCCTTTTCCCCTGAAACCTTTGAGCTATCCATTTAGCATCTTATTTTCCTTTACTTCTGTTTGGATTTGGATTTAGTAAATACCTAACTTTGGACTTGACACTTGGCTTTAATCTAGCAGCTCCTTTCAATGTTGTGCCTAGAAAAATCCCTAGGTTCTAGGTCCAGAAAATTCAGTTAAGAAGTATCTGGCTTTCATTCCATTTATCAGTCAGGGTTCAGTACAGGAAACAGAACTACTCTGGGAAGTCAACTAAGATGGTAATTAAGTGGTCGGAAGGCCAAAGAATTTTTCAGCTGAGCTTCTTAGAAATACTTCTAGAACAATACTCATGGCCTACCAAGGAGACTGCTAAGTCTGAGGTCACTATTTGTCCTAGACAAAGAACAAGAACAAGAACCCCCAACCACTATCACAACTGTCTCTTTGCATCTACAAAATGAATAGCAGATGCTTTACTGCTGCTGGGGAACCTTAACATTTTCACAACCTTGACTGAAAGAAAGCAACAAGTGGCACACAACCACCAGAAAGAAGACCACATTTCAACTTTCTTATATCTCAAGACAGTATGTAATCAATGGACCTAATTTGCCTGAGAACACTAGCTGCAAGGGAATCTGGAAAAAGCAGTTTAACTTTATAAATCTAGAAGGATGGAGGGGTAGAGGTTGGGTGAGCAGTCCAGGGTCTTCAGCATCCTGCTTGCTCTGGCTTCTGTGCTACTCCTCTGTTCCCTTCCTCTCCCTTCTGGACTTTTTTTGTTTCAGGTATAGTCCAACACCTTTAGGCCATTTTGACACATCAATTTGCTGATTTCAGTGATAAAAATATATCTATTAATGATAAGCAGAAAAAAAAGAAGAAATATTCTTAGATTATCTATGAAAAGTTTTGAGTTTATCAGGCATTGTTAGATCTACTCTGCAGTTATCTTCCAAACAGTAAATCTGGTAAGAAACTGGAACCAACTATAAAATGAACCCCATTCCTGAATTCTCAAATATTTTGAATTAAACTTTTGGAGGCTCTAATTAAAATGTTTACAATTTGAATTTACCCACAAAATCCTGACATTTTGCCATTGCTCCAGGCTATACACACTGTATTTTAGAAACTAAACCAGAAACTGGATTGACCAGATACAATCTATCTGCTGTTTGAAATTTTAATTTCAGAAAATTAGGAAGTCAGGCAAGGAAGGCCAAGTTATTAACCTGTTTGCTGGAAAAGGTGAGAAGGTTATCTCTTCTGTGTGTAGTGGGGCCTGTGGTCCAATTGTTTATCTAATTAATTCACACACAAACATAGCTGTTCACATTCACTTCAGTACAAACCTATAAGGAGAATTTTAAATTCATAATACAAGTTTGCATTTCCAAAGGTAATGCTGGTAAGAAGAGTGTTTGCCAAAGATGGAAGTTTGGGTTTTTGATGTTGGTGTGTGTGTGATCATCATACAGTCCAGGGAGAAGAACAATCCCCATTTTTCTTTACTCTTACTCTGGGTCTGTATGCACTCCCTAAACATCCAGGGAAGGGCCACCGTGTGCTCCAGAAAGAGCAGTAAGGAGATTTGCAATTTCTCAATACTGAAGTTTCTTGCCCTGTGGGTGATTTAAATTTGTTAGTATGGAAATATGTAAGTCAAAAGGAAAGTTACAAATATGCTAGTGACACAAATTGTCTATGGTAGGTTCTATGAGATGATATTCAAACACCTTGAATTTGGGTTTTTATATTAGCTAAAACAGGTCCTCTGGTCTTCTCTGACCCTATATTGCAGAGTAAGATGGAAAAATTCGATTCATTTATTTTCAAAATATTATGGTGTCTTACAAACTGTTTTGAGCATCTCTGAGTAAAATAAGTTCTTTGGAAATCCACCACAGATAGGAAAAATGCATTGAATGGTCAGAAATGCAGATAAAAAAATGTATCTTCCTTTTCACATGCTCTTTATTCTTCCTTTATTTGGGGGTATGAAAGGGTTATGTCTGTGCTCTCCAGCACCTCACACTCAGAGTGGATTTAGCTGCTGAGCCTGGCTGGCTAGATGTCCCTTCCCCCATTCTGTTCCTTGTGCATCCTTCCTGAACCTGTGTGTTCATTTGAAGAGAATGACCTTAGCAGAGTGAGAAGCCCATGCTTTTGTTCTTCAATCAGATATTCAATTAGCTATGTGCTCCCTGTCTAGAACCTATAAAGACTGTTTTCTGCTTTCATTTAATAAGAATTCAAGATGTAGAAATTATAAATGTCTGTGATTTGTCTTCAAATAAAATTTAGAACCCAGAGCACTGTTTTTTTTTTACCTATTTTTTCCTCATATATAACACAGATTCACATAACCAGAATATCCACTGTTCAGGGCTAAGGGAGAAATTAAAATGGAATTTTGTTATACACAGCAAATTATTTTACCAACCAATTTTTCCCTTAGGAGTTGTCTTTTACTTGTGTGTATAAAACTGAATACTTACTGTTCCTCATTTTAATGTAAATACCCCCTTATCTCTCTTTCTTGACATCAGTTTTACTTGCACATCAATAAAAATGTTTTTCCTTTAATTGCTTAAAAATACTCATCTTAATCCCTTGAAATGTGCCTCCATTCAGCTGCATTACTTAAAAGTCATGTTTATGTAAGAAAAATAATCACAGAACAAAATTCTGTAATGGCTGAAGCATTAGATTTTATTGAAAAATGAGAAAAATAAGAATGCTATAAAATGTAAAATGAAGTAGAAAAACCAGATGAATATAAGACTCAATTATTTCTCATGCTTCATTTCACTCTCCTAGTATCATTCAAGATGCTTCTATAAAGTTAAGAGCAAGTATTAAAGAAACAGGAACACTTAAAAAGTAAACCAAAAGCAGAAGTTGTCAATTATGATGGATACCAGGATCACCAGAGGAGTCTGTGTGGGTGTGCATGTGTGTGGGTGTGGCTGTTTGCTGGGGGTAGAACACACATAGCTGTGTCTCATCTGTGATCCTCTGACTCAGCACCAGTGGCATCATTCCAATAAGCACACATACATGAGAGCCTGATTTTCGTTTAGAGTTGTGCTTTGGTTAGCTGTATTGGTATAAGCCTCCAGTCAAGAGAAAGGTCTTTGCAATACTGGGTATTTACCCCAAAGATACAGATGTAGTGAAAAGAAGGGCCATATGCACCCCAGTGTTCATAGCAGCAATGTCTCATTCCGCAGCTAAACTATGGAAAGAGCCTAGATGCCCTTCAACAGATGAATGGATAAAGAAGATGTGGTTCATATATACAATGGGATATCACTCAGCCATCAGAAAAGATGAATAGACAACTTTTGCATCAACATGGATGAACTGTAGGAGATTATGCTCAGTGAAACAAGTCAAGCAGAGAAAGTCAATTATCATATGGTTTCACTTATTTGGGGAACATAAAGAGGAGCATGTAGGACATTAGGAGAAGGAAGGAAAAAATGAAGGGGGGAAATTGGAGAGGGAGATGAACGATGAGAGACTGTGGACTCCAAGAAACAAATAGGGTTTTAGAGGGGAGGAGAGTGGGGGCATGGGTAAGCCTGGTGGTGGGTATTAAGGAGGGCATGGATTGCATGGAGCACTCAGTGTTAATACACAAATAATGAATCATGGAGCATTACAACAAAAACTAATGATGTACTGTATGGCACATGTATTTTATTATAACATAAAAAAGGGGAAAAAGGTCTTATTTTCATTGGCAACATTTCTAATTGTATGGTCCATTCAGTTTCAATTTTGCAAAATTGCAAAACAGGTTCACTTTATGTATAGAGCACATAGAATTAACAATCTTACCTGTAACTTACAAAGCATCCCTGAAGAATATCCATGATTAACTTCATTGACTGTAACTAATAGAAAGGAGTTCTCTGTTTAGCCAGGTCTTACTGAATGCTAACCATATAACAAGCATTGGACTAAGCTGAGAGGCACTCTGCTTTTGTGAAGACTCATGCCTTAAAGGAACTTACAGTCTAAAAGGAAACATTGAATTCAATGTCAGAAATAATTCACTAATCAGTATTTTAACCAAATTATTTATTCAGTGGATTTATAAATCATGTCATTTAGAGTACAAATTCAATGCAGCTATTATAAAGACAGTATTTGACCTTGTTTCATATTTTTTGTAATGTAACTGATTAGAATAATCCTCTACAAAAATGTCATGTGTTGTAATCTTCAGCTAGTTTTTGATCCCCAAAATGGCTGCTTCTCTCTCCCAAGACTTTACTAATCCAATGGAGAAAAAGTCAATATACTGGTCAAAACTCTGGTTATTGCCAGACAATTGCAGCTCCACAAAGCATCAATATTCCCAGAAGAGGTTCATAGGTAAATAGCTCTATATGAGTACATATCTTATACTCAGCCTAAGCTGAGTGAATGTAAGGAGACATTCATTACTATCTGCCTCTCAGAGCTGGTATAAGAATGAATCTTGTATGAACACTTTTAGTTTCCATTGGGAAGGGCAGCAAAAAAAAAAAGATGTTTTTATTACTGATTCCCTTTTTGATTCTAAAAATGAAAATGTTCATATTTTCTATATGCAGAAGAAACATAATTTTATGCAATCTTAGACTGGAAAACATTATTTTGTAGTCATTAATCCTGCAGAGATAACTGTAAGGAGCTCATAAATTTTACCCAGTTTTGTGTGTGTGTGTGAATTGTGGGAAATACCTCAATATTGTTATTTATAAGTTAGGTTTGCTAATATTCTTTATCTGTTGTTCCTCCTTTGATTGTGTTGTTATCTCTGTTTGGAACAACTCCATACACTTTCTGGCTGCTTCCTGAATTATTCATGGACGTATGGAGCTAAGTATAAATATTATATCCTCATAGCAGCCTTCTAGCCTTTGAAGGTAAGTCCTTTGTTATTCTGTCCAACACCTCTTGCTTCCTTATAGCACTTATTTTGTTTTATAATTATTTAATCAACACATTTATTTGTTTATATTTGTCTGTTTCCTCTATGAACTCTATGAAACATGGTGTATGTTGGTTTTGCTAAATATTGTACCCTAGTGCCTAATACAACATTTTTAGTATCTCAATAAATATTTTTAAATCCCTAAATACCACTTTAATAGTCTGTAGTACAATTAAATATATGTTTATGTACAACTTCAGGGTCCTTGTTTTTATTACTATAAATCTGAGGAGTCACTTTATAAAATATTTTTAAATTTTCCATCAAGAAGGGCAATCAAAAAGTAAAATTTCGAAAGTGAAATTTTTATATAATTAGTTGTGATTATTTTTTTTATGTTGCTTCATTCCTAAACCTAAGAAAGAAAAAAAAGTCTTTGCTGGTGCTTCTTAGACACTATTACCCTTCAAAGATATGTTTATAACTGTTGGATTCATAATGTGCAAATAAATTGCCACTGCCAGATTGCACTAAAAATTACAAAGTGCACCACAACTTTGTTACATTACTAGACAAGAAGCTAGAGAAATTAAACAAGGTACAGTAATAAATTAGGTAGATAATAAAATATTTCATCAGTTATTTTTAACATCTCATAAAGCCTTATTGCTATTTATCAATATTTGATGTCTGTAGAAGTTTCATGACAAACCCAAGGCCAAAGGCCAAAACGTATTACCTCCTGTCCTCGCTCACTGAGGATAGTTTTACAAAAAAGTGTTCACTCATATGTTATATAACAGCCAGTGGACCCCCGTGATCTCCACTGGAGGGGTGTAAGGAAGTGCATTCAATTTCTGGATAGCCGTGTATAATTAGTCTCCATTCATACAATAAGACATGAAAGATGGATCACCAGGAGCTGATCTATATTACCCCTTCACTGAAATTCCAAAATCAGTGACCAAACCTTAAGGGAAAAATATTTCGGTGAGGAATAATTAATCTGAATGATCAATTATTGTGTAAATATAAAGTTCTATGTAAACATTCATTTTCATTCCAGATTTTAGAACTGAATAGTTTATAAGCTGAGAAAGGATGGCTTGTGTTCAAAGATAATTCATTAATGGTAAAATCCTATATAAGATGGTGTTATACAAATAAATAATATAGGACCTCTTTGAGAGGTAAAACCTCTAGGTTAGATTAACAGCTGCCCTCCCCCCCGCCAAGTGAGAGTCAACAAAATAATGTTCAGTGTTGTTAAAAAGTAGGGAAAGAAAAGTACGTCCAAATATACAGGTGCTGAGAGCATATGGTACTAAAAGTATATGGGGTCAAATGTTACTTTTTCTCATACAACAAGGTTCAGTCTCTTGATACCTAATTTAGGACAAGTGTTCATTGTATGAATCACACAGCCTTTAGTTCCTACTATGAACATATTTATAATTCAATACCAACTCCACATAATGATCTGATGGGATGACTGGAAAAGAGAAAGTGCAAGATTAATATAGCAGAGAAGTTATCAGTGGGAGTTCCTGAGCAAAGAAGAGCAAAGAAACATATAAAGAGAATAAAACATCTCATAGCTCACAGGGCAGACTGTCCTGAATAGAAAAAATAATTCTTTTCTCTAAGAAAGACCTATATGGAAACTTAATTTTAAAAAATTGGGCATAGGGGGTGCCTTGGTGGCTCGTAGGTTTCTGACTCTTGATTTCAGCCTAAGTCACGTTCTTAGGGCTGTGAGATCGAATCCGCATGGAGCTTCATGCCCAGCATGAAGGCTTGCTTAGGATTCTCTCTCTCCCTCTGCCTCTCGCTCTCTCTCATTCTCTCTCCATCTCCAAAAATAAAATAATAAATAAAATAAATAAAAAATTAGGTGTAGAACCTTAATTATATACACACATTTATTACATATTTATACTTTTATTTATATGTTTTTATATATGTGTGTGAATTCATATATATATATGGCGCTATATATATATTTTTTAAATTTATTTATTTGTCAGAGAGAGAGGGAGAGAGAGCGAGTGAGCACAGGCAGACAGAGTGGCAGACAGAGGCAGAGGGAGAAGCAGGCTCCCTGCCAAGCAAGGAGCCCAATGTGGGACTCGATCCCAGGACGCTGGGATCATGACCTGAGCTGAAGGCAGCCGCTTAACCAGCTGAGCCACCCAGGCGTCCCTGGCTATATATATATGTTAAAGAAATACATTATCAATAAAAAGCACAAGGGAAAGGCAGAGAAAGACAGATATAATACGACTTAACATTTATATGTGAAATCTAAGAAAGAAAACAAACAGACATGGATTCAGAAAACAAACAGACATGGATTCAGAAAACAAACTAGTGATTGCCAGAGGGAAGGGCAGTGGGGAGAATTGGTGAACTTGATGAAGGGGATTGAGAGTTATGAACTTCCAGTTATAAAATAAATAAGGCATGGGAATGTAATGTACAGTATAGAGAATATAATCATTAGTATTGTAATAACCTGGTATAATGGCAGAGGGTAACTAGAATATCAAGGTGATCATTTTGTAATGTATAAAAATAGTGAATCCCTACATTATACACCTGAAGCTAATATAGTGTATGTCAATTGTAATTCAACTAAAACATGTATTAATAAAAAAAGGATTTTATTAATTTTAAATTTTTATTAAAAAAGGACTCCATTAATTTTTCTCAATTT
Source organism: Mellivora capensis (assembly GCA_004024625.1). NCBI lineage: Eukaryota > Metazoa > Chordata > Mammalia > Carnivora > Mustelidae > Mellivora > Mellivora capensis. The sequence goes on along the minus strand of PISX010002770.1, from coordinate 6,151 downwards.
CTATTTCTAAATTTTTAAAATCACTCAATTCCTAATGTATTTTTAGTTCAAAGTACATTGATTATATTTCATTTAAATTTAGAAAATTGAAATATAACTTTTCTGGAGGCTTGACATTACTTAATCATTTTTTTAAAATCATCCTTATCATTAGTTTTCTCTCGGTTATACTATTTCAACATACTTTAATTATCTCTTCTGATCATTCTACTTTGTAAATGTTTATGCTCTTGCAGTGATAATGATAAAATAGTTAAATCATAATGGAAAATTATTGACTTAGTTAATCATCTAAGACTAATGACCACTGATACGGTTTTCAAAACAATTACAGTTTACATTTGATGATAACCTGCATTTGGTTGGGAAATTGTTTTTGCTGTAAATTCAAAAATTAATAGCTCTCTTAAATTTCTACTACCCTAATGCATTCCTTTTGTCTTTTATTTGATAAAATTCAAACAGTAATCAAAGCAGGGTATTTAGAATTCATTAGACTCGGGTATAGATTATGGTTATACCACTTATCAATACCCGATCCAGGCCAACTTATTTTAAAGTTTCTGATACTCAGTTTCTTCATCTGTAACATGACAGCATTAATACCTCCCTTGCGGGGTAGCTGTGAGATCTTCTATACAAAGCAGGTGGTAAAGCAATTAACATTGTAATTTTTTTATGGCACAAACTTCAGACACCAGAATACTTCTGGGGGCTAAGTCAATATGGAAATGTGAAGGAAATTCTTCATCCCTTACCCTACTCCTGGATGGCCTAGAAGTCTATTTTATAAGCAGGGTGCTATAAGACTAAAGAAAATAAAGTGAGACCATATGTATTCACAAGACAATGGATTTAACAGCACATGAAGGGGAGGAAAGGACTACGAATGGTGACAGTCACAGTTTATAGCAGGTTTTCTCCACCCAGATTCATGAATGGAATTCAGCACACTACAAATCGTCTTATGTTTAAAATTCTACGTGAAGTGTACTTTCTGGAGGAAGGAGTCACAAGTTTTATCATAGTCTCAATTCAGTCTATGACCTCTGCACCTCAAACTGACTTAAAAGCTAGCACTCTTCTTTATTTGCCTTGCTGTTTGAATAACTGGCAAATAAATAGATGACAGTGCTGTTTTTAATCATTACTTTTGCATTTTCCCAGTAGTGTATGCATGTTGCAGAGAGTAGAAATAATGACAAGGCAGGTGACTTTTAGAATGGAAACTCAACAGAGAAGGAATAAACCTTCTTTGTGATAAAAGAAAAATCATGTGATCCAATGTCTTTTGTAGACAAAGACAGCTTTTCCTTTATTTGTTAGATTAGACATTTCTCAATTAAATTGTAAGAGAAATAAAAAATAGAGAAAACCTAAAACTAGTCAAGGCAGTCATTTTCTAATTCTGCTAAAAAAATTTTCATGATGAATTTTTAGTTTATCTTCTTGGAACTTTTGGATTTGTGTCCCATAGTACTGTTTGATTTGCATCATAGTGCCAGGGATTTAATTTACCACAAATTTACCAGTCTGGATAATTGATATTATTTATATTTATATTTAATATTATTCTACAAACATGTATTGAATACCTACTATTGTCAACCCTCTACTAGACATTGCCCATACATGATTCTTGATGTCATGGTTCAGATGGAGGAATAGCCATTAATTAAATAACCAGACACATGCAAAATGTGAAAGTGAAATTGTGATGGGTACTAGAGAGGACAGGTAATTGTGTAAAAGTGCATACAATTAGAAAGGAGGACACTCTGGAAGAAACAATACTTGTGTGGGACCTGAAGGTTAAGAGTTAACTGAACCAAGAAGGGTGGGAAGCATGCCCCAGGCTGAGGAAACCACATGCAAGCCCCCATGATAACAAAGGTTATGGTGTATGTGAAGACCTAGATGGCCAGTGAGATTAGAGAAGAAAGAGCTGGGCAAGGACCTTATAAGATGGTGCTGGAGAGATGGGGCAGGACCGTATTGGACAGCATAGGCTAGGTTGATGAGCTTTCTTTTATCCTAAGAGCCTGAAACATTTTAAGCAGTTAGGTTCCATGATTACATTATACTTAAATTTTAGAAAGTGCTGCCTGCATGGAGAAAATGCTGTGGGACAAGAATAGATGTGGATATACCACCTGGCAGGCTATTTTGGTGTCCCAGGAAAGAGATGATGAAAGCACACTGGAATTCATGGGAGGTAGTGTTTGGGGGTAAAAAGAAGTGGATGTGTATGAAATCTATAGAGTCAACTTTACAGGATTCAGTGATGGGTTAAATGTGGAATGAGAGACTGAGAAAGACGCAGCACCACCCAAGCCTTCCAGCCAGCAGAATTTGATGAATGTGCTCCTATTATTAGAAAACACCAGAACAGAGTGGGTTTGCGTAGACTGCAGGGAAGATAGTAAAATTCTGTTAGTTATTATGAATTTGAGAGCCTTTTGAATATCTAAAATAAGATGTCAGTAGACTTTGAATAAAAGATTTGCCGCCAAAGAGTGGTCTGAGTTAGAGATATAAATTGGATGTCATTGAATCTGTGAGCATGAATGATTTTCCCAGTGAGAAGAGATAAAACGAGAAAAATGGATGGCCTCGAGTAGAGTCTGAGAAATTATACATTTTAATTGCTAGGTAGCAAAGGGTGGCCATGTAAAGGGAGGCAGAGAAGGAGCAGCTGGTTATAACAACTAGGTGAGGGTTGTGATGTGGAAGTTTTTAAATGAGAATGCTTCAAAAAGACAGCCCAAACAAACTGAAGTTTTTTGAAGGAAGGGAATTGGGGGGTTGGGTGAGCCTGGTGGTGGGTATTAAGGAGGGCACGTATTGCATGGAACACTGGGTATGGTGCAAAAACAATGAATCTTGGAACACTGAAAAAAAATAAAATTAAATAATTTTTAAAAAGACAGCTGAGGTTGGCATTATAGAATGCTGGTAAGAGGGAAGAATGAAAAGTGCCTGTTGTCTTTGATGACGCAAATATCAACAATGTCCTTCTCAAAAGCTGTTTCAGTGGAGTGATAGGAATGAAGCCAGATTAGCCTGACCTGGAGACTGAGAGGTAAGAAAGTAGAGACAGTGGGTACAGATAAGTCTTTTGGGAAGTTTGACTGTGAAGGAGAGAGAGCCTTAGCTGGAGGAGAACAAAGGGCCAGTACTATGTTAAAAAAAAAAAAAAAGACAAAAGATATATTTTCTTTTTATGATCACGTAGACTGGTTCATGTTTAAAGGATGATGGGAAGAGGGACGCCTGGGTGGCTCAGTTGGTTAAGCGGCTGCCTTCGGCTCAGGTCATGACCCCAGCGTCCTGAGATCGAGTCCTGCATTGGGCTCCTTGCTCAGCAGGGAGCCTGCTTCTCCCTTTGCCTCTGCCTGCCACTCTGTCTGCCTGTGCTCGCTCTCTCGCTCTGCCTCTCTCTCTGACAAGTAAATAAAATCTTAAAAAAAAAGAATACATAATTCTTAAAAAAAAATAAAGGATGATGAGAAGATTTCAGGTGAGAGGAAGAGGCTGAATATAAAAGTCAACAAATAAATAATTTAATTTATGGTTTCCAGAAGATGGTAGGAATGAATGCACTAATAGAGGGAATGACCTTGAGTAGGCAAAATAAAATACAGATTCTCTGTTATAATAAAAAAAAAGAAAGTATAGGTGCATTTGCGGGTTGCAGTTTGTAAGATTGGAGTCATGAATATCGGAGAGGGGGCTGGTTTGGGAAGATGAAGAAACTTCTGTCTGAGATCTGAGAGTTGTAGTTTCTTTATAAAGTAGGAGGTGAGATCATTTCTGAATATGAGGAATTTGAAGAGGTAGGAGGTTATCAGAGGTTCTTGATGAGACTCAAAAAGTTTTGAAATGGTTGTAGCGGACTGGAAAGAAAGTTTTCAGAGAGACAGAGTAAGGTTCAAAGAAGGTATTTCAGGACATTTTTGAGTTTGGTAATCATTAATTTATGATGGAATGAATTTGACCTACTGTGAATTCTTAAGCAGCCCTTCTGCTGCTCTGGGGAAGCCATAGAGAACTCAAATGTGCATTGTTTCATTCAGACCTGTAGTTCTACTGTCCAAGTGCAATGAAAACAAACAAACAAAAAAAACAGTGAGGCAGGGACACCAGAACGTATGTTCTTAAAATTAAAAAAAAAAAACACCACTATGTATTATCGGCGTGATAAGCAGGAAAGTGAAGAACATAGAGAGCCAAAGGAATGGGATGTCTAAGAGTGGTTTAAAGATGGTTGTCATGGGCGGGGTTGAATAATAAGGTTGTATGTGGAAATGCATTCATGAGAGATGATAGCAAGTCCAAGCTGTGACTCTGGGGTGGATGGCTGAAGTGGAAAAGGAGAGAAGAGCTTTGGGGATAAAAAGAAGAGCATTAGACAGAGGAGGCCATGGCGATGATGGATCATTAAGATGAATACTGTCATTAGACATAAATATCAGCCTCTGGACCAAAAAAAAAAAAAAAAAAAAAACAACCTATGAGTTGGTGCCAGAGTCCTCAGTAAAAGGGGAGAAGTAAACAGGATGTCTGCAGATGTTAACAGTGAGAAGGTGGTCAGTGTGATAGTTTATGCTTTGTGGGGTTTTTTTAATTGTTTTTTAATTATTATGTTCAGTCAGCCAACATAGAGCTTTTGCTTTAAAAAGAGAATTAGGTGTAAGGGAGCTCTAGTGGGGAACAAGAATAAGGCCAATTTCTGTTCTTGACCATAAGGTTCATGAGATGGTGAGAAAATAGCCAAAGCTAAAAAATTGGTATCTTCAGAGGCAAACCAGAATTCAGTTAATGGAGAAGACATGGGGGCTTTGCAGGTCTTGCACTAATAGTCCCAGAGGGTAACATGGAAGGATTTGGGAAGAGAGGAGGAGTTTGATGACTAGGTTAGGACAAAGAAGGCCAGAGAAATCTGGAAAAAATATAATTGATTTAAAATGTTCCCTTCTTATCAAGAGGTGTCAGAAAATGGGTTTCTAACCAAAAAAAGATATTAATTCACTTTGATTAGAAAAACAAATATTATGACATGCATCCCTTATATCTGTTGGGATTCATGAAACATGGACAAAGGGATATTGTCCCACAGGATTAACAAGTAGAGAATCTTTTATTATCTTTCCCCAGGAAGAAGCAGATTAAAACAAAACAATGGAATAAGAAACAAGTGAAATATTAGTAAATGAAACAACCGAAAACAAACTAAGAAAGCTAAGCAATAGTTTTATTATAGGTACTTTTCACAGTTGTTTCCAAAAAGCATATGAACACTTGACAGAAATGTCACCAAGGCCTGATTGATGGGTATGTTTTATTTTTAATTCAAGTGAAGGTCCATATTATGTGGTGCTGTCCAGTAAACATGTTTTTGAGTGCAACAGATGATGAAGCGTGGTCTATAATTATTTGAAAGTAGCTGCTACTCATGAGTAAAGAAATACAAGGTAGGAACCATTTGACACCGAGGAAAGATGATGTGCTCTCTGAAATATGTGAGATAGGTAGATAGAGATATATACTTATATAGAGGTTTATAAGTATATAAGTATATAAGATAAGTATACTTGATAAGATATATAAGTATATATCTCTATGTACCTAGATATTTATATATCTATGTATATAAAAACGAAAAACACTGTGGTTAGGAGAGTAATCAGAATTGAAAGGTCATGAAGTAACAGTGGTATGAACAGAGAGACATAGTTTTGTGATAATTTTGAGTGAGTTGTGATTGTTGAAGACATGTCTAGCATTGGTTTTCATCTTATGACTATTTCTTTTTTTTTAATTTCCTCTCAGCGTAACAGAATTCATAGTTTTACACCACACCCAGTGCTCCATGCAATGCGTGCCCTCCATAATACCCACCACCTGGCTCCCCCAACCTCCCACCCCCCCGCCCCTTCAAAACCCTCAGGATTTTCAGAGTCCATAGTCTCTCATGGTTCATCTCCCCCTCCAATTTCCCTCAACTCCCTTCTCCTCTCCATCTCCCCATGTCCTCCGTGTTATTTGTTATGCTCCGCAAATAAGTGAAACCATATGATAATTGACTCTCTCTGCTTGACTTATTTCACTCAGCATAATCTCTTCCAGTCCCGTCCATGTTGCTACAAAA